>WJXA01000392.1:0-52478 GCA_014282245.1 Rhododendron simsii | reverse complement strand
TTAATCAGAAAGGGTATGAGAAAGTCTATGTTGGTTTTGGGTTTGATGACCAAAATGAAGCTAGTAGAAGTATTTTGGATTACAGTGCTTTTGATCATATAGTTGTGAACGCTTTTTCTAAGAAGAGAGAGGAACACCTAATTACCGTTAAGATCGAGCGGGTCCAGTAGAAGTTAGATAGATTACTTTTTGTTAGAGACACTCAACATTTGTTATGTGAAGATTGCAAGATTATCCCTGGAGAGTGTCTAGCTACTGCCACAACATAGACTTATAGTGTTAGATATTTGCCCACGAACTAGACGGTGGCATCTTTTGTAACACCCCGTCCCACATCGGAAGTCTACATGGATGATCTTGGGCATATAACAAACCTTGTGGGTTACTACTAGTACCTTGTGCTTAAGCTTTTGGGCCATGTGGTGTGGCTTGTAGATCAAAATCAAGGTATTGGGCCAGTGGTCTGCTTGGGGCGTTACATCTTTCTTCTTGTTCCTATTTCGGCCCCTGCGTTTACGAAATCTTGATTCTGTCCTTGCTAGTACCCGAATGCAAATAGAAAGATTCAAACTTGTCTTGTTTTCTTGCATTGTCCAAATGAATTGAAAACAAGGGAAGAAATCTTGATTCTGTCCTTGCTAGTACCCGAATGCAAATAGAAAGATTCAAACTTGTCTTGTTTTCTTGCATTGTCCAAATGAATTGAAAACAAGGGAAGAAGAGAACTTTAGTCGATGAGATATATAATAATAATAATGATAAGTGCAATAAAGAAGAAGAACTTACTTCGTGAGATTTTGAAAGAAGAAGTTTGGGTTTTGCCCAGAACTGAATGACAATTTTCTTCGTGAAAAATTTACTTCTGCTGCAATAATCTTTCTCTGTTGCGTTGCTTCTTTCTGGTTTTGGTCATCTAGGGAAGAAAAAGAAGATGAAAGAATTACACTTGGCCACAAACAATTACTCATGGCCGTAAATTATTGAAAGCGTGATTACTACGCATGATTCTATTGTGTTTTACATTCTTCTTGGCTGTAGAGAATTACACTTGGCTGCAAACAATTACTCTTGGCTGCGTCTAATTACTCGTGGCCGCACGTTATTGAAAGCGTGATTAATACGCATGATTCCCTTGTGTTTTACAAGCTTCTTAGCCGCATTTATTTACACTTGGCCATTTCTAATTACTCGTGGCCGTGTTGAATTGCACTTGGCCGCATCAAATTACATTCTATTGTGTTTTACAAGCTTCTTAGCCGCGTTAATTATACTTGGCCGCTTCTAATTATTTGTGGCAGTGTTGCAATACACTTGGCCGCGTCGAATTACATTCTCTTGTGTTTTACACGCTTATTGGATGCATTGAATTACACTTGGCCGCTTTGAATTACTCGTGACCGCTTCTAATTACCCTTGGCCGCGTTCAATTACATTTGGCCGCTTCGAATTACTTGTGGATGCGTCAAATTGCACTTGGCCGCATCGAATTACATTCTCTTGTGTTTTACATGCTTTTTGGCCACGTTGAATTACACTTGGTCGCTTCGAATTACATGTGGACACGTCAAATTACATTCTCTTGTGTTTTACATGCTTCTTGGCTTCGTCGAAGTACACTCGGCCACGTTGAATTAGACTTGGCCGTGTCGAATTTCTTGTAGCCGCAAACATTTTTGTAATCGTGTTCATCAGTCACGCTTTTGTGCTAAAACTCTCAACCACAAACAGGCCAACTTTTTTCAATTGAAACTCTCTCTCTCTCTCTCTCTCTCTCTCTCTCTCTCTCACGCACACACACACACACTTGTAAGGTTTGAAGTGTGTTGTGTGGATTGTGAAATTCGTTCTCCACGTGTTTTCTTTTCTTTTTTTGGATTGAACTCCATTATCAAATACACGAGAAGAGAATGAAAATAAACGAAAAGAGAATAAATACAGTATATTTTATGGTACGTACGTTGTTTTCTACTACTCCTAGCTTATTGGAAGTATTAGGTTAGACGGAGGCGTTTGGAACTCCAATATTGGACATGGGGACCGTACTGCTGGCTTAGTAGCACATCAGGATCTGTTCCCTCGAAATAGGTTTCATTTTGAAATCTGAAAATTTAAATCCAAACTGTTTATATAGGAAATCATGAGAGAAAATAAGATGCGCTCGGGGCACATTACAATAATAGAGAAAATGTGGATGCGCTTGGGGCGCATTCGAATTGTGCCTAAGGCGCATGTGATGCAGCAAATATTCTTGATTTGTGTTTTACGGAGTTTTTCTAGTCCGAATTGGCAAGAGACCAAAAAAGGCAATCCTTTAACATTATAATGATTGTTAAAGCATAAGAGAGGCACAAGAAGCCCGTACGAAGTGATTCCAAGAGTTGTTCAAGCATAAGAGAGGCACAAGAAGCCAGTATACGTAGGAAGGGATTCCAAGAGTTCCATCCATGAAGATGTAGACTTATTGAACAACTTGGATCGATCTCCAAACGAATTACTTCACCAAGGATCTCATATAGTAGATTGTAAAATTGAAAATTGAGCGTGCGAGGATTGAGTGCGCAAGTACAATGTAAGAATTGAAAGCGGGAGCGTACGACATTAATTTGAAGGAGTTGAAACTAGATTAGCTGATTGATGATCCGCTTAATAGGGAAAGAGATAACCCTGGAATTAAACATTCGACAAAATACTAGTACTTTTCAATTACACAGATCTGCATCTATCTAGCCAACTAATTTGGTTCTAGACCCGAAGTAGCAGAAACATTTGAACTTGGTTTGGCTGGGGTCCGCCAAGCCAAGCCAAGAATGAAACACCAAGGCAACGCATTAGAGGCCCCAGTAGCTTGCTACTGTAGTGGGCCCTCCTTTGAGCTCAACTCCCTCGGGTTATCTCTCACCCTCACCACAAAATTGGGTGAATCCTGATGATGAAATGGTTTTTGATTATTTAATGAAGTGTGGAGAGCACAATTAACCTTAGGACACTCTTACAGAAAGAACGAGTACCATAGAACTAGGGATGTGTGCGTCAAAAGGAACTTAGAATGTGAAAATGGGCGTCAAAACGAACTTTAGCCTTTGTCGCTCCAATGATATTTGAATCGGTCTCTCTTCGACCGACTTTTTATAAATAAAATTATATTATTTTAATTGGTAGTTACCGTCATCTTTTAATACAGTTAAAACCTTATTTATCATTACATAATTGGTCTTAATTCGATTGAAAATAAAAACAATACGAGCGTTTTATTGAAAGAATTTATTTTTCGACCAATTGAGGGTAAAATGGTCATGTAATTTGATGTAAAAATTAATTTTCATTGGAACCAATTTGGTAGGAAAGTAGATTGGACAAGCCTTCTAACGGTTCAATCCACAAGCAAATTGGAGTTCGGGAGTGTCTAGGGCGACTCCTCAAAGTTGACTTGTTTGCAATGCTCAGGATGCGCCTGGGGCGCATTGCAATGCGCCTGGGCGCGAAGGCGTGCGCCTGCGGCGCATAAATGCTGCATAACAAGTTAAACTTTGCGGACTTGGCCCGGACACTCCCGAACTCCAATTTTCGCGTGGTTTGAACTGTTAGAAAGCTTGTCCAATTTTCTTTCTAGCCCAAGTAATTTGGACAGAAAAATCATTTGAATATCCAATGAATTGACCATTTTACCCTCGATGGGTCTAAATATGATTTGTTCCGGCAAAACGCGTGTATGTTTCTCATTTTAAATTGGATCAAGACCCATCATATATCAACAAATAGTGTTTTTAAAGTACTAAAAGATGCCGGGATCCAACCATAAATGGGAGTTGAACATTTTGTTTCTCCTTCCCCTCATTGAACCAAGTGATATTCTTGCTTGCAATTGGTAATTTTTTTGGAAGCATCAATCTGGATGATACATTGTTTGGCAACAACTATAAAAGTGTTTGGAAAAAGAATGATGGATTTGTATCTGAAATGTTGGTGCATTGGTATTCCTCTTGGCCGTTTTATGAAAAACTAAATGTCTATTTCAGTACGTAGTTGATTACATCAGAAAATAAAATCGCACTGAATGCTCCCAAGGCGCAATTCATATGCGCCTGAGGCGCATTACAGAAAGGGAAAAAATAGGATGTGCCCAGAGAGCAATTCAATTGCACCTAAGACACATTACAAAGAAGAAGAAATTCTGGTTGCGCCCGGCCGGGGCACGACTTAAATGTTGCTTACGAAAAGAGTGCAAATTAATCAGGATATGTGCCCTTGGCGCAATTCAAATACGCCCGAGGCTCATGATGCAATTTTTTTTTGAATGGTTCGTTTTAGTCCTGGTTGGCTGGAGGCTATAAAAGGCCAGCCTTTAAACATTAATTAGTGTAAGGATTTTTATAGCAAAAGAGACGCACAAGAAGCCAGTGCGAATGGTTTCCAAGAGTTCCATCCATGAAGATTTCATTGAACAGCTTAAATCGACCTCCAATCAAATCACTTCACTGAGAATTTCATATAGAAAGTAAAATTACTCATCATCAAATTATTTCTCATCAATCGCGGCATTCTTTGTTGGTTATGTTTTCGTTACAAGAAAATCAGTTAACTAGCTAAAACGCCTATTCAATTAAAATGCAAGTTGACAATATCTTGATTTCTTGGTACATTTCAAGACAGGATATTGTGGAAGTTGACAATTGTTTTAACAAAATGCAAGGTGAAGTAAGGCCTAGCATTGGGACATTGACCTTGCGTATCTCAGCTTTTGGGAAGAATGTTAATCTTTTACATGGCAAAATGTCAAATTTTGCCATTGAAAATGGACTTCATCAAAGTGTTTTCCAAACTTCATTGTTGGACTTTTATGCAAAGATTGGGGACATGGAGAACAGCATTACTTGGAGTGCTATTATATCAGGTCTTATTGATGGAGAGCTGATATAATACGACCATGGGCTAGGTTTTGAAGCCCTGCAATTTCGTCGTCAAATGGCGGAAGAAGGAATGGAGCCAAATAGTATGACATTCTTGAGCTTGTTATCTGCTTCTAGCCACTCTGGCCATCTAGATGAAGGCTGTAGAGTCGTTTATGCCATGAAATGGAGATTCAGAATGGGAATCTCAACAAGGATTTGTTGGGCCGGTCATGAAACGGGCATTTGGTATAATTCTGAAACTAGTGACTTTTCCATGTGGTAGGATTTTTGGAGCGCTATTGGCAGCCTGTAGAGTTCATCGGAACCAAAAAATGAGGGTAATATGTTGCAAAATGGCACTTATATTTGGAACCTAAAATTGCTGGCTAGCTACTACAGTTAGTAAAGTTCAAGTTGTTGCATATTGAAAGGTGGGATAGAGTTGAAGAAGTACGTAGAGTGGCCAAGGTGGAGCTGCATTGAAGCCTAATGATCAATCCAAGGGTTTGCTATTGGAAATCAATCGCACCTTAAAATTTTTGATATCTATGAGCCACTTGATGTTATATGTAGGAATGAAATTACATCAATAGAAAAAAAAAATTAACGCTCCCAACATGCAGTTGAAATTCGCTTGAGGTGCCCTAGAAAATTAGAGAAAAGAGAATACACCCGGGGCCCGATTCAATTGCGCCTGAGGCACATTACAAAAGGATAGAAAATGTGAATGCACTCGGGCGCAACTTAAATGCGCCTGAGGCACTTGTGGTGCAAATATTTTTAACTTGTTTTTTTAACTGAGTTTTTCAAGTCCGAATTTGAGCGAGACTAAAAAAAGGCAATCCTTCAAACATTATAACGATTTTTATAGCACAAGGGAGGCACAAGAAGGCCGTACGAAGTGACTCCAAGGGTTGTTCGAGCATAGGAGAGGCACAAGAAGCTAGCATAGGAAGGGATTCCAAGAGTTCCATACATGAAGATGTGGACTTATTGAACAACTTCACCAAGGATCTCAAATCTAATGAAGTGACCATTTTACCCTCGATGGGTCAAAATATGATTCGTTCCGGCAAAGCGCGTGTATATTTCTCATTTTAAATTGGATCAAGACGCATTATATATCAATAAATAGTGTTTTTAAAGTACTAAAACAAGGCGGGATCCAACCAAAAATGGAGTTCAACATATAGCTTCTCTTTCCCCACATTGAACCAACCGATATTCTTGCTTGCGATTGGTATTTTTTTGGAAGCCTCAATTTGAATGATACATTGTTTGGCAATAACTTTAAATGTGTTTTGAATCAGAATGATGGGTTTCTATGTGAAATGTTTGTGCATTGGTTTGCCTCTTGGCTGTTTTATGAAAAATTGAATGTCTATTTCAGTAGTTCATTACATCAAAAAAGAAAAACATACTGAATGCTCCCAAGGCGCATCACAGAAAGGGAAAAAATATGATGCGCCCAGGGAGCAATTCAATTGCGCCTGAGACACATTACAAAAAAGAAGAAATTCTGGTAGTGCCCAGCCGAGGCGCAACTTAAATGTCCCTTACGAAAAGAGTACAAATGAATCAGGATGCACGCCCTAGGCGCATGTGATGCAATTTTTTACACATAATATATGGTAAAAAAAATATTGAGGGTCATGCCTAACCACATAATATGGTTTAAACCAAATATGGTCACCTGTAGGAAGACTGGACTAACCATAAGGCTTCCCCTGATAGTTCCATAGCTGGTCTCTTCCAGAGCAGCAGATGTAGTGGAGATAGAGATGGGTTCCTCTTGCCAGAGTTCAACGAACTTGTGAAAGATTTCCATTTGGCTACCATAAAGGCTGGTTTTTCTCCCAAAAAGGACGAACTATTGGGAGAGTGATGAAGAGAAAATTTCAAGATAGTTAGAAGAGTAATGAGGACACATTTTTGGGACAATGATCCTTTTGCATATTACATCCTCTGTAGACAACTCGTTTTTTGAGTCTTTTTTTCGTGTCATGTTTGAACTTGGCTCCTATGAATGTAACATGGTATTAGTTTGAATTTTTGTGTCTGTGTTATACACCCTCCATCTCTAAATAAATGTTTGGATCGCAAATCTAGACCTCTAAAAGGATGCATTTCTTTTGCTAAAAAATTCAATTTTTTTGTGTTTACGTGATTTATTTAGAGACGGAGGGAATAGTTAGATTTGGATCCTTTCAATGCAACTTGGTGTTTACGTGATTTGCACCATCGTTGGTAGTGCAGTAGGCACAAGCCGGGGTGGGTAGTGCCGTAGGCACGGACAAACACTAGTATATATAAATGGAGTTTTTCCTTTAAAATCAGTGTGTGTTGTGTGTGTGAGTGACCCCTGGGGCACAACAAAACTTAAACATGCTAAAACATTAAGAAAAAATGAACAGTGTAAGCGCTTTTGTATTTGTAGTTCATTATTTAATTTTTTATTTGTGCGCTAGGCATAACTGTATATGTTGGCATTGTGCTATAACTTCTAGATAAACTCTTGGTTGTTGGGCTCAACTCCCATTAGCTACAAATTTTGAACAAGCTTTTTTATTCCAAGCGTTCTGCTTTCAAAATAAAAAGAAAGAGCAAAAACGCTGCAGCTAGAGTTTTGAGCGAGCTCGTCGCGGATGGAGGTGCAAGCCTTTAACCGCTTGTGCAAAATTTTCTACACAGCATATTTCGGATAGTAGATCCGAATAATTTCAGAAGGATGACGTGGCTTTCCTGTGCCTTAAAACAAAAATTATCCATTGAAATCACAAGAAAAATATAACTACTCGTACGGCTTTGTTTGTTTTGCATTTTAACTTTGTTTTAGTTTTGTTTTATAATCATTACCCTATTAACTCTCTCCAATTATTAATTTCATTTCTCTCCGTATCTCTTTGTACTCATTATTCATCTCTCCAATCATTATCATATTTCTCTCTTTACCCACTATCAAAACTAAAATACTCAAAACTAGCAAACAAAACAAGACCACATCATTCTAGTGGCCATTACCTGTACGGATCATAGTGGATCTATTTATATATATTTAGTCGGTGGTACTGAGCTTGCAGGCTGATGTAGCATTATTTAATTTGCTGCTCCCTTCGATTCCAAATTGATTGTCCGGTTCGGTCTTTAATTGTATTTTTAAATTATAAATATCTTTCAATCTATAATTTCTTTAAAAATTTTAAAAACTTTGTATAATAGCGAGATCTATCATATAAGATTCTATTGCACATAAAATTCATTGTAAATTAAAAGATATTAACAATTTAAAAATTGCATTGGAGACTGAATTGTACCATCAATTTGAAACGGATGGAGTATAGTATTAAGCCTTTCTAAGTTGGCTTTCTAACATAAAATATATCCTAATTCGACCAGTAAAGACAAAGGTTAGGATAGAATATTAGAAAATAATCAAGGCGCGTTTTGATTTCTTAGAAAAGTAACTTTTGGAGATTATTGAGGGGCATTTCGATTTCTTAGAAAATAACTTTTAGAAAAGGAAGGTAATTTTAAACTTAAAAATCATATGTTTACGCAAATAATTATCTACCAATGTAGATCTTGTTTGATAGATCTTATTGAGATTTTTTAAACCGTGCAAAAAAAATTAAAAAATTAGTTTTTATTTTTATTATATTTGAGTTTGAAATTACCTTATTTTTTAAAAAAAAAATATTTAAAATAAAAGCGGAAGGTGTACCCAAAGTCTTTTTTTTTTCTTTTCTTTTCTGATCACACTTGGTGAATCACTGAAAGTATTTCTTTTAGTTTTAGCCATTGGGATCACGAGCTGCTAAAAGGAGAGACCACAATTCTACATTTGTCCATCAATCTGCTCGTCCCCTATCTCTTCCTTTTACTTGATCAATTAGCTGTTGGTAGGGCTGTAAATGAACTGAGCCGTTCGCAAATTGTTCAAGACTTGGCTCGGTAAAGACTCGTTCGAGTTCGACTCGTCTACTAAACGAACTGAACCTGAACCTTCATTTTAGGCTCGTTCCATAAATGAGATAAATCTGAGCCTAATAGTGTTCGGCTCGGTTAGGTTCGCGAATTTGAGGTCAAAATATAATTATTAATACTGGGGTTCTATTCATTAATATTCTATATTTTAGTGGTATATGTATAATTTAAATGTTACTACTCCTATATATTGTCAATAGTCGATAGACTCGATATAGAGTTACAAATGACGTAGAGACCCGTATTTTTTAGGCTGTATTTTTCTTTTAAAATCTATGATCCGTCGAGATAGACGATGTAAATATATGGTGTGGTATGTTCGTGGAAGGGTATAGGCGTTTACTATGTGAAAGGTGCATGTGTGATGTGAAAGGTGCATGTGTGAGTGTTTTGTGCAAGAAGCGGGGAATTGCTCCCCATTTCTATAATTCTCCCCAGGAGAATTATTTCTCCACTCTCTTTCCTCTCTCACTCTCTCGACAGTCTCTCTCTCCTCCTCGCCTCCAAAACTCTCTCCTCTCTTCTATCTTAGATCTCAACACCTTAGAGCGTGATTCTGGATGAAATTCAAGAATTAAAATTGCTATACAGAGCACGAGCTTTCCGAATATCCAAGAAAATTCATGATTAGACCTCGTGGAGCTTCGGTTGAGTTGGTCAAATGGTTGGGTTTTGCTCAAAACCCATGAGGTATGGATTTTTTACTCTTGTCATACGTTTATAAGGCGTTTATGTATCTAGATCGTGTCTTGTTTCGTTGTTTGAGGTTGTTCCTTTCATTTCCGAAATTCTGCAGAACAGGTCACTGTTTTTGGGGTTTTTCGTCGTCTTAAACTTGGAATTGAATTTTGGTCCGTTCATATGAAATAGAGTAGACTTAGAGGGTGTTCTAATGCCGCTAGAATCACTCAAAACCGTTGAGAATTGAATTAATGGTGAATTTTAGAATACTCGTCACGAATCTGTCAAGTTGCTGTCAGACAGATTCATATTGCTTCTGTAAATGCCTGTTTAGCCACTTTTCGAGTAAGAATTTGACTAGAATTCCTTTGCATCTTTTAAACTTCGTTTAATGGTGCAACTTTTGGAGCTGGAATCGCTCAAAAATATTAAGAACTCGATTTATAGTGATTTCTAGAAGATTGCCCTGTAATCTGAAAATCTGGGCAGCTTACAGAGC
This sequence comes from Rhododendron simsii, assembly GCA_014282245.1. Lineage (NCBI taxonomy): Eukaryota > Viridiplantae > Streptophyta > Magnoliopsida > Ericales > Ericaceae > Rhododendron > Rhododendron simsii. The sequence continues at coordinate 42,425 of WJXA01000392.1, read as the reverse complement.
AGTGTTTTTATTGTTTCACTATGGTTAAACGACCCTATTGGTTATGGGTCCTTATGGGTTTTAAAGATTGGTAAGTTGGTGATATTTTGGCGTTGGAATCATTGAAATATATTAAGTATGTAATTTTTAATAAATTTTCGAACACGGACTGTTTTGTTGAAAATCAGAATATGCTCATGTGTCAATTTTAGATGATTACGGTACCCGTTCATTGTCTAGGTATTCGGGTGATTATATTTATGTGGGCATTGTGGCATATTGTGGTGAATGCTATGAACTTGTTATGTGTTGAGTATTATGTTATTTGGAAATGTGAGAGGTAAAACATACGTAATTGAGATGATAGAACGAATACGAAGAAAGCCCTGGTTACACCGTAAGGTGTGATGCCAGAAATGGGACGCACGGGGTCCCAAATGTCCGAAATTGAATGAAAAGATTTTAGTGGACGTACGGAGTCCCAAATTCCCGGAATTGTATTTAAAAGGAAAATGGCTAATACTTGAGAAATACAAGACAAATTGATTATGTTCAAAAAGGAAATTCGATGATGTGTTCATATTGTTCTGCTGATAGATATACTCATTGTCATTAGCATCTTGGGGTTCGTTGTACATATATAATGTTGCTCACATATTGCTGTTGGTGCATGATCATCACATATACGTATAGATCGATACAGAATAGAGTAATTGCATAGCGATGGACGAGTGACAGTTGTGGACAAGTTGTGGTCTAATTAGAATAATTCAAGTCAATTTTGCTTCTAGTTTGATGTGTGAGCTATTAGGAATATCGTTATGAAATCATGAATCCCTGATTGTAGTATACTCGTTTGTGGTAGAAGATCCATATTTCTTTGTGGTATCTTGTCATATTCACTCACTCTAGGTGCATGATTCGTCGCATTTTCATATAGCTTGTGTATGAATTTTCTTACTAGGCTAGTGTAGCTCATCCTATCATTTTTAGGTACGATTCAAGGAAGTTGGCATGCATGGCGTACATAGCGTGCTTGTTGATCATGTTTTTGAAAGGTATAAAAGAGGCGATTATTTGCATTTGAATTGAAAGAAGTATTTTGGAAAGATATTTGTTACAACTGTAATATTATTTTCTTCGAATATTGGCATTTCGATAACTTGGGGCCATTGAGCCAAAAATGTAATATTTGACTCTTAGCTAGAACAGGGTAAAGGAAGATTTTTTTGGTATTAATTGTATTACTGCGAGGACTTTATTTATCAAAAAGAGTATTCATTATTTATGTTGAAAATTGAGGGCTTGACAAACGACGACTTCAAAGTTAGGGTTTCTCCACCACTTCTCTCCGCCTCCTCAACTGCCTCTGTCCGCCACCTGGCCTCCACTACCTCTCTACGCCACCTCCACCGCTTCTCTCCTCCTCCTCTACTAGGTATTCTTATACTCTCTTATTGTTTGTTTCTAGATGATCTAGTGATCTAATAAGCAAGACACTAGTTAAAAAGAAGTTCGGATAAAAAAAAAAAAGTTAAAAAGAAGTTTATTATACTATGTTTTTTGTTTTGTTTTGTTAATGAACTTTTATATACTAATGTACACCCCTTGCTGGTGATATAAGTTATATACACACCACTAACAAGTATAATATATAATATGCACAGTTGCACACCACTAACTAGTGTATATAATATATAATATACACTCCACTAACTAGTATAATGTAAATAAACTATTATACACCCCAGTAGTGATAATATGCACTGTTGCACACCACTAACTAGTGTATATATAATATATAATATACACTCCACTATCTAGTATAATATGTAATATGCACACCACTAACTAGTAATATAAATAAACTAATATACACCCCAATAGTAGTCAGTATCCTCACCGACTGGAACGAGATGCAATTCAAACATCCATGTCGACGTTGAAAACTTCGAAGGAGCTTGAAACCCAACCTAACCCGCCGAAAAACCCACTCATTCGAAAACAAGGTGAATTGTACGATTCTCACAATTCACTGATTCCAAAAACATGATTCTGTGGTTCTCACTTTGATTCTTACCTATTTGTGATTCATATAATCGATTTGAATCGTTTTATACCTGAATCGAACCGAATCATATGGTTTCGATGACTATGCTTGTATTAGTATTTTTTTTATCTGCTTGTATCTGTATTTTTAGGGTGTCTTGATTTATGTTCATTAGTGGTTATCTGGTGTTGTATGTGCATTTTTGTTCTCTTTTTATTCTAGTTTGTAAGGTTATCTTGATTTGGATTTGTACCAGTATTGGAACTAATTCACGACATTCTAAACAGGGTCTATTCTAGTGAAGGGGATCGGGAGATGGACTGTATTCGAGCCTGAATTCGAGCCCGAGTTGTATTTGAAAATGAACTGTATTCGAGCCTAAATTAGGCTTGGTTTGGCTCATTTAAGTCTAACGAGCCCTAACAAGTGAATCGAGCAGAGCCTGAGCTTTGAAAATTTTTAACGAGCCGAACTCAAACTCCATTATCCAAGCTCGAATCGAACCCGAGCCGAACTCGAGCCTGGCCTACGCCTTACCGAATTGATCCCGAATATCACAAGGTTCGGCTCGATTCGGTTCGTTTACACCCCTAACTGTTGGAGAGAGAGAGAGAGAGAGATGGGTGACACTACTGTTGATTTTTTCCAAGAGACCTTGAAGCAACTTATAACGAGCTCCAAGCTCGGTTTAACCATAGACGAGAAATGTCAACTTCAATCACTTCAGGAAAAAATAGAGTATCTGAGAGGATTCCTCAAGGTTACGGAGAAGAAACGCAACGAGCATTCAAAACTAATGGAACTTGCGATGCAAATCAGAGACGTGGTATTCAAGGCAGAAAACATCATAGATTTGTTCGTAGAATATTGCTTTTTCAAGAGGCCTAATGCATATCTATATCTTCGTAAGCTTAAAAGAGTCAAAAAGAAGATTAAGACTCTTATGGCTATGGTGAAGCAAATTTACGACATGAAGATATATGACATTAATGGAGTAGTAGTAAAAATACCCAAGCACTATTCTACAGGAAGTGAAGGTATTGGAACATGTTTTCAATAATATTTTATACTTAAAATTAGTTTGTTTTGATAAATCATTATGGTTTTACGATTTCAGTTTTAGTTATGTCAGGCTCTTATGAGAATAATATCTTATCGTGAATATGATATAAGCAAAGCAAAATTCTTTAGGGCCAAGGTCTGAAATTTTGTTGTGTCCTCTCTTTTTTCATTTTAGAATTTTGTCGAGATGAATGATTAATCCAAAAAACATCATGCAAATCTAATAAAAATTCAGAAAAGATGAATAAAACGCACAAAACGAAGAAATAAATTAAGTTAAAAAGAATGCAGCCTTAATACTATTTATTGATAACTGGGAAATGAGAAATGGCTCCGTTTCAGAATGCAGATTTAATTTCTTAATTGTTACACTTACTGGGGCCCTTTCATAACTTTTCTCTTCGTCCTTGATAATAACCTTCCTTTCATTTTCCAATTGGCGGTGCAGGTTCATCAGGAGGGAGTAACACATCCAAATTGGTAAAAGAGAATGTGGTGGTGGGTTTTAAGGAAGAGGTAAACAGAGTAATAGAGAAGCTTGACGACAGAGGAGAGGGTAGACCGTTGGAGATTATAACAATCATCGGCGCAGGAGGAGGTGGCAAAACCACTTTGGCTAGAGAAGTGTATGATCATCCTTTCACGTTGTATACCTTTGAAATTCGTGCATGGGTTGATGTTTCCCAAGATTATAATAAGACTATGAAGAGGGATTTGTTGATTCGTATTTTGGAATTAGCTTTGCCAGGAAAACATGTTGATTATGAGAAGAGTAGTGAGGATAAGTTGGGAGAAGACGTACACAAGTGCTTGAAGGGTAGGAAATATCTCATTGTCATGGATGACATATGGGACATTGAAGCCTGGAATGATATGCAAAGATCATTTCCTAAAGAATGCAAGGGGAGTAAAGTGTTGTTCACTAGTCGACAAGTTGTTCAACCTAACAACATCAGTTATGTCCCTCATTTTTTGGATCCTTTACCAAAAAATTGGAGTTGGGAGTTGTTACAGAATAAGGTATTCCCCATATCCCAAATTTCTACTTCACTTTTTAGCATGCGCATACGTAATAACCGTGGTTTTTTTTTTCTTTTTTTGCTCGGCAAAGGAAAATATTTTATTAAACTCAAAGAGGGTAATGACTTATTGAGACCTCGATTAATTATTCAATTGAGTTCGATTGGGTTTACATTTGATAAGTATGTGGTTGATAAAAAACAAAAAAATATTTGTATGGTTAGTTTAAGTGTCAAATGGGAGAGTGTTTAAACGTGAAGGAGAGGTGGTGTACATGCATGATGCATGTGTTTGTTGAATACATACTTGGATCCTTGGTGTGAAGCAGGAAATTAAAAGGATAATAAGACAAACAAAATAAAATTGGCTAGTAAGGGACATGAGGCTAACTTACATTTCTTCGAGAGGTGACTCAACAATATTTAGCTAGGGACTAAGGAGGAGATTTGGAGGGGTGGTTTTTCATCTACTTGGGGGACACATGTGAGCAATAAGAGGGGTTGTGGGGGAAGGCTGGGAATTGTGGGCATGGGAGAGATCTTACATTAATTAGCATCGAAGGTGTTCATGCTAGTGATTAAATTATGCAATATAATTTTTTGGTTTTGTTCTTATTTATTCTTTTGCATTTGTTACTTGTGTAAAAGTCATAATTTTTTACTTTTCCGATTTTTCTCGTCAAGACGAATTATGTCACATAAAAGTGTGGCATAAAACAAACAAATACGGAAAAAAATTTGAATAAAGACAAAACAAAAAAGTTGTGGTGCATAAGTTTATCACTAGTGTGAGCGGGATGCAATCTTTGAAGGGAAAAAAGAAAAAGAAAGGACGGGGAGGGGGAGGGGGAGGGGGAGGGGGAGAGAAAAGCTGGCTGATATTAGCTGGTCTTTGTTGTTGGAGAAAACGTATGAAGGGAGCAGTTGGAGGTGCTTCCACCGTTGGGGTTGGTTAATTATATGTATGAACGGCTTGTGGCTGTTTTGTGGTAAAGATGTGGGTTGTCTCGTTACAAAGTTACTCTTGAGATAGAGAAAGCGTGAAGGGAAGTTGAAGAGAGAAGGCTATGTGTATTGCCATATACGAAAAATTAAGTAAATGTTTAAGGGAGTGGGGATTTTTTTTTCTTTTAGTAAATGTGTTTGTTGTTTATATTGAGTTGGTTGAGTAACACCTTCGATTATGTTATTTCTTGGTCCTGGTGCTTGAGGATTCAGGTCGTTACAATGTGTATCATTCGTAAATTATGTATACTTCTCTAGCTATAACACTTTTCATGATTTTGAAGTTTTATGTTCACAGAAATAGTTAAGATGTATCAAATGAGATCCATATTGGAATGGAGAGAGTTTTGTTTAAAAAGAAAAAGAAAATTCTTGTACGTAATACTATTAAAAGGAATGATTTTACATATATATGCTTCCTTATATATACAATTGTCACATATTTTCTATTTCTTATTTTCCTTTTAAAAATTTCCATTTTGAAGCATTTCTTGGTCTCATCGAATGAACTTTTAAACTCCTACTACTTGGATCGAGTAGATGTAATTGAAATTATGAATATTTTCTAATTTTACCATAAATATCAAATAGGTATTCGGGATGAAATGCTGCCCACCGGAATTGGTGGACATCGGTGAGCAAATCATACAAAAATGTGATGGACTACCACTCGCGATTGTCACAATAGCTGGCATTCTGAAAAAGAAAGACAAGACAGTCAACGTGTGGGTGGAAGTTGCCGAACATTTAAGTTCAATCATTGCTAAAAATCAAGAGGGCTGCATGGAGATACTTGAACTGAGTTACAATCACCTACCTCTTCATTTGAAAGCGTGTTTTCTCTATATTGGAGGATTTGACGAGGATCGTGAAATCCCCTTGCGCAATTTGATATGGTTATGGATTGCGGAGGGTTTTATTCAGCAAAGTGAGGGGAAAACCTTGGAGGCGATGGCAAAAGATTACTTACTCGATCTCATTGATAGAAGTCTCATAACTGTAGCTCGCAAAAATCCCCTTGGAAGAATTAAAGCATGCCGTATCCATGATCTTTTACGTGAATTATGCTTGAAAAAGGCCGAGGAGGATAATTTCCTCGTGAAAATATACAAGGATGATTCTTTTCGAACTTCTGCTTCAAATAACCATTGTCGCCTCTTCATTGGCGCGAAGTTCAATGCTGGGGAGCACTTTTTGGGGTTTACCAAGAAATGCCATCATGCTCAAAAAGTTCGTACCATTTTGCTTCCTTGGTTGCCAGACTCGTGTTCATTGTTTATACAGGATTTCTTTCTTGAAAACTTAAAACATCTCAGGGTGTTGAGTTATATCTCCAATGGAAGCCTTGAAGAAGTAGGAAGACATCTAGTTCATTTGAGATACTTGCATTTGAATCATGATACGCCGGGGAGAAGTTATTGGATTGAAGCCCCGTTTTCCCACCACCTAGAAACCATTAACTTCGAAACAGGATTTCCCAGAAAAGCCATTCGGTTGCCTTACGATATATTTAAGATGGTAAAGTTAAGGCATCTTTATTCTAAAAGGAGTACATTTGCATACCAATTTTGCCTCCATCTTCCTTCTTCTTCTGAAGATGAAACAGCGAGAATCTATTTTGACCATTCCTCCAAGTTGGATAGCCTACAGACCTTGCACTCAATATGTGCTTGTGAGGTGTGTCTAAGTTTCTTGGTAAGGACTCCCAATCTTAGGAAGTTAGGAATTAGAGGAAACATAGAGGATCGTGTTGCGATGATACCCGACCTAGAGTTCTTAAAATTCCTTGAGACACTCAGTTTAAATCACATCACTCTTCAGAAAGTGTTGAAGCTTCCTCCGACTATTACGCAACTAACTTTGTTTTCCACGTTTGTCGAGTGGGAGGAGCTCTCAATCCTCCAAACAGCTCTGCCGAGCCTTGAGGTTCTCAAATTACGAGTTTGGGGCTGTGTTGGATCAGTTTGGAAAACAAGTGAAGAGGGGTTCTCTCAACTCAAGTACTTGAAGCTTGAACTTCTGCATATTAAGAAGTGGAACGCTTCTGAAGATCAATTTCCGAGGCTTGAGGTCTTAGTTCTTCACCGTTGCGAACAACTGGAGCAGATCCCAATGGATTTTGCTAATCTAAATGAGCTTCGCGAAATTGAGGTAGTAAAATGCAACAGCTCAGTGGAGAAATCGGCCAGGGAGATTCAGGAAGAGCAAAGAAATAAAAAAGGAGATGATTGTTGCCTAAATCTCCGTTTGCATGCAAATACATTTCTAGAGTGAGTTGTGTTTATCTTATTTATTTCTTTTGTATTACTGTTTTCTGGTGCAGGACTATTGATTTTACAAGGAAAAGAAAATGAAAGTTTTTTGGGGAGATTCTATTCGCTACGAAAAGTTTAACAAAGCGCCCTAAATTTTTTTATTTTTTTACTTGTATAATTTTAGAAGCTTGCACTAGAGTTTTTTTGTTTTATTTGATAATTTATTTTGTTTTTCTTCTTGTATTTTTATCTCTAGTGTTGAAGCTTCCTCCGATGAGAGTGCTGAAGCTTCCTCCGACGAGAGCGCTGAAGCTTCCTCCGACGAGAGTTCTTAAAATTCCTTGAGACACTCAGTTTAAAGGACAACTTCCATTACGATCGAGGTCGGGAAAATCACTCTTCAGAAAGTGTTGAAGCTTCCTCCGAGTATTGCGCAACTAACTTTGTGGTCCACGCGCTTCAAGTGGGAGGAGCTCTCAATCCTCCAAACAGCTCTGCCGAGGCTTGAGGTTCTCAAATTACAAATGGGCTGTGTTGGACCAATTTGGAAAACAAGTGAAGAGGGGTTCTCTCAACTCAAGTACTTGAAGCTTCAAAATCTAGATATTGAGGAGTGGAATGCTTCTGAAGATTAATTTTCGAGGCTTGAGGTCTTAGTGCTTCATTGTTGCGAACAACTGGAGCAGATCCCAATGGATTTTGCTAATCTAAATGAGCTTTGCGAAATTGAGGTAGCGAGATGCACCAGCTGGGTGGAGAAATTGGCCAGGGATATTCAGGAAGAGGAAAGAAATAAAAAGGGAGATGATTGTTGCCTAAATCTCCATTTGCATCACTACTACAATAATAGATATGGGTCACACACTAAGGAGATTCACAAAAATTACGGTTTTTAATAAAAGTGTGATAAAAAGTGGTGTCTAAAATTTTTTATTTCAGTTTAAGTCCAAAGCTGAGATAAAAAGTGGGTTTTAGAGCAGAATAAAAGACCTCGATCACGCCTTTTGGCCGCGATTGTTTCTTTTTTTCAATCACGGTTTATAATCGTGATAAAAGAGAATGACTTATAATCACAACCAGATCTATCACGGTAGCAAGAGCGTGATGGAAAACTTACAATCACAGCCAATAACTGTGATCTTTATGGTTTATTATAGTAGTGCATGCAAATACATTTCTAGCGTGAGTTGTGTTTATCTTATTTATTTCTTTGTATTACTTTATTCGGGTGCAAGACTATTGATTTTAAAAGAAAAAAATGGAAGTTTTTTGGGGAGATTCTATTCACTACGAAGATTTTGACAAAGCGCCGTAAATTTTTTATTTTACTTGTATAAGTTGAGTAGCATGCACTAGAGGTTTTTTTATTTGATAATTTATTTTGTTTTTCTTCTTGTATTTTTATCTCCTTTAAAAAAATTAAAGGAAAAAATGCCTTATTTTTCAAGTTGCTATGGAGGGTATGAAAATCAATGTAATTGGTTAGTGTCAACTTTATCCAATTATTGGCGACCAACTATGCTAAGATGATTCAAGGCAAAAGTACATAAACACCCCCTCAACTATCACATTTTCTCGTAAATACCCCCTCACATTTAAAAGCGCCCAAGGTGACCCCCTCAACTACTGAAAACGAAAAAAATGCTAACTCCGTTAACGGAATTGAGGAAATGACCAAGATACCCTTAAAGGAAAATTTAAAAAAAAAATCCTGTATTTGAGCTTCATCATCACACTGGCACCACCACCACCGAGAGAGAGAGAGAGAGGAGGAGGAGGAGGCGGAGGAGGCGGAGGAGGAGGTGGAGGTGGAGGAGGGTGATCGGCGACCACCACCACCGGAAAAACTGGCGCTTCATCATCACACTACATTTCCATGGCTGAATTCGAACCTTCGTTGTTCTCTCTAGGGCTCGATTTCGACCTAGATTCTGAGCCCCAAACCACCATACCAAAAGACCCTCCCTTTCCCAAACAACCTTCGAGCAATCCGAGCTTTCGCCTGATTGAAGACGACGTTGATTTCGAGATTCCGAACCCACCTCAAACCCTCAAACGCCTCCGGCGTGGCCCCCATCCGAGTCATCTTCTACGGCGGTGGCGGCGGCGCAGAAGTGGGAGTCGGTGGAGATGGGTTGTAACGATGTTGACGATGAAATTGAAGAGTTCTCTTCTCAGGAGGATCGGCATCGAGGTAAAAATTTGGGGTCTTTTAGGGGAAAAATTGAATCTTGCTTTTGTTTACGGTAAATTTTGTTCCAACTAAACACTACCCACTCCCTCCCTCTCCAGAAACATGAACCCAATGTCGATCTGTACTCCGTCGTCGTCGTCGTCATCTTTTTCTTGTTCCTCTGGATCGTTCTCGTCAAGCTCGACCAAAGCATGGATCATCCACGGCGTGGTGGCCGGAGTCAATTGGAGGAGCAAACGAAGAGCTCGCGGCCTCCGACGTCATGGATTGCCGCCATCTGTAGTTTGATCTGAGCTTTCGTTGAACAAATCTCGCGTTCGATCGAAGGGATTTTTTCTGTACGAAACAGTCAAGATCTAAGTACACACACGTATATTTGAATTGCATTTGCACTTGTTTAATTCATGCTTTTGTTGGTATTTTTTTTTGCAAGACAAACAGTGCTTGAAAATTTGTGATTAATTTTATTTCGGTTCGGGGCGGGTACAAATTGAATAAACCGATTTTTTCATGTCAAATTCGGTTACCCATTTTGTTCGGGAAATCCCCAATCCCCAAACCCCGTTTGGTTCGGTTATGGTTCATTCCTCTTCCCCCAGTTCGGGTATCGGGACGGATATGGGTAGCGTTTCGGTTTCGGGGATCGGGTACGGAATCCCCATATCCCCTCCGAACGCCCCAAATGCCATCTCTAGCACTGTTGGCTGCTCCCGGTTGGTTCCTGGTGGTTGTGTGGTGGTTTAGCATTGTGGTGGTGATAGTGGTGGAGGTGGTGAAATCGGTGGTTAAGGCGTTATTGGTGACTTGCAGATGTGTATTGCTATGAAAGGGCATTTTTGTCCAAAAAAAGTCCATGTGACTGACATGTGCCCATCCAGCTAACAGTTCTGAGACGGAAGGGAGTCACATGGGTAACGAGAGTAGTTGAGGGGGTCACCTTGGGCGCTTTTAAATGTGAGGGGGTGTTTACGAGAAAAGGTGATAGTTGAGGGGGTGTTTATGTACTTTTGCCATGATTCAATTCCTAAATTTTATGTTTTAGATGGGAAAAATTCCTAAATTTTATGGTATAGATGGGAAAAAATTCCTAAATTTTATGGAATAGATAGGAAAAAATCTACACATAGACAAACTTGAGGAGATTTGTGCTAATGATCATCTGGCTCTGTTTAGATTATTTCCTTTGTCTCTAAAGACGTTGTCAAAAATTGGTTTCCATTTTTAAGCCTGCAATTGATTCGTATATATGGGGATACGCAAATACAATTTATCAAAAAGTTCTCCCCCTTGATCAGACATAAAATACTATTTCTAATAATGAATCTGTGTCCTAATGAATGGGCTTTCAAAATACGATAGACCCAAAAATTTATGTGGATGTTTTAAACATCCAGCACAACAAAATGTACTGCGGTCGTCTGGCTACTGTACATTAGACTATAATACAAAACCTTAATTAGTTCAGAAACAAGTAAATAACTGGGACTCCTCTACGCTAACAAATCCTTATTTATCATCAATAACTTGAACGCCACTCTACTTTCGAGCTTTCAGCACGTTCTATATCCTAGGGTTCGTTCATGCACCAGAAGTTCTACCCCTCAACCAGGAGAAGAAGAAAAAAACTCCCAGATAACAGTGAGTATTCTTTTTTATGTTTATCACGGAATCACTAGCTTCCGGATGATGTAATTTTGTGTTCAAAGATAAGCTTGAGAACAAAAACGTGAGTGAATTGTACCTTTGGAGGCTTGCAAATGGAAGAGAAATCAATATCAGATTTGGGAGAAGAAAAACGTGGATGAAGACTTTCAAGCTTCTGTAATATATTCTGAGATTTGCAATAAATGAGAGATTATCTCATCTTTGTTTTTTTTCTTATTGTTCTCCCTATAAATAAGATTGTAATTCATTTGTAAAAGTATGAGTGGAGTAAAAGAGAATTAGAGAGATAGATAGCGAAATATAAATTTCCTCCTCCTTGTATTTCAGATTGAGTGAAATCAATATATCGTGAGTGTGTTTGTTCAATTCGCCTGTGAGTTTCATACATTATAAGTGTGTGATCAATATGCCTCCATGCACCCAACAGTGGTAACAAAGCCACTAGGCTCTTTCCTTCCGAGAAATTCTCTCACAAAAAAAAATACCTTCAACGTTCTGCTATTTCAACCAGAAATTAGCTCCCTCAAAAATCTGATTTTTTAGTGCAAAGGTGAGGTCCTCCAGATCACCCAAACGCCGCCCAACAATTCCGCGACGAAAATCGAGCAGCCTCTGTTTCGTTCGAAACCCAAAAGTGCTCGGCTTCATAGCTTGATCTTTGGAATCTGTTCGTCTCTCAAAGACGATCTGATCAAGGTCTTGCACGTTTCTAGCCAATCGACCGATGGCTCCGGCGACCACAGTCCGGCTAAACAAAGAACAAACTTTGTTTCCTTCGCTGCCGAGGGGAAGTCTTATTTCTGTGCGAAACCAAAAAAAAAATATTCTCCATGTGAAAAGTTGCTCCAGATTTTGGAAATATCTTAAGGGAAATGAATTTGTCATTCTCTTTTTTTTTTGTCTCCTGCTAGTATATTTTTTGTGTAAAAATTATACTTGCAAGAAAGTGACATATTCTTGGTGTAAAAATATACTTATAAAAAAGTGACATCAACAAAAAATAGAGTAACAAAATCAGCAGCTTATCATTTGTCACTCTCTTTTTTTGTCTTCTGCTAGTACATTTTTGGTGTAAAAATATACTTACAAGAAAGTGACATATTTTTGGTGTAAAAATATATATACTTGTAAAAAAGTGACGTCAACAAAAAATAGAGTAACAAAATCAACAGATTATCAAAATTGAATGAGGTTGTTGAGCCCATTTACTCTCAACATTTCCTCTTGTTCCCAAATGGCTGAACAATCATTGGGAAGGCAAATAAAGGCATTATTTGTTCGATTAACCTTTTAGTTTTAGTTTAGTTTTCAATTATTATTCTATTTTTTTTCCAATTATTATCCTATTTCTCCAATTATTACTTTCTCATCTCTCTTTATCTCTCTCCAATCATTACCTCTATCTTCAATTATTACTCTATTTCTCTCTCCACCCACTACCAAAACTAAACTAAACTAAACCCATCCAAACAAAACCTGTCATCTAGCCGTGAGAACATTCAACTGAAGAAGGAGGAGTAATCAAGTGCAGCTGGAACATAGCTCCAACATAACTAATTACACTTTAGTCCAGTCTCCTGAAGTTTAATTAATTTCAGATTGGTTCCTGAAATTTGAAATGTTGTAGTTCAATCATTGCCAATCGTATTTTAACGTTTTTTCAGGTTTCGATGGCTAACAGAACATCCCAAGCTATCATTTCAAAGCTCACCAAGGACAATTGTGATAATTGGTCCATCCAAATGAGAGCACTGCTTGGTGCTCAAGATGTTATGGAGGTAGTAGAAGAAGGTTATGAAAAACATGCCTCAAAAGAAGTTGAAACAACTTTAAAGCAGGAAGAAAAGACTACACTTTGTGCCGAGCAAAAGAAGGATTGCAAAGCCAGGTCTATCATCTACTAAGGACTTGACGAAGCCACGTTCGAGATCATTGCTTCCGCTAAAGCTTTCAAAGAAATTTGGGAGATGTTGCAGAAGATCTATAGAGGTGCTGAGAAAGTAAAGAGGATTCACCTTCAAACTCTATCAGGTGAATTCGAGTCTTTACGTATGAAATCTTCATAATCTATTCTCGAGTATTTTGCTCGAATCATGGTGGGGGCCACACTTTCAACGACTTTTAATCCGAGCGACTGCACCACCCATTCTGAAACAAAGTTGTGTGTGGCCCCAGTGTCCACCATGGTCAACACTTAAGTTTCACAAAGCAACACTTCGATGTACATCAAACCTGTTCTCTGAGAGGTTATTGCCTTGTCTGCATGAATCACGTTGAGCAATTGCATAGGGTTGACCCAAACTTGCACTTCCAAGTCTGAATCACCATCTTTCTCTTCATCCACGCAAATAGCATTCAGCCTTTTACGCTTTGAGCAATCCTTTACCCGACGAGGCTGATCGCAAATGAAACAACTCTTGTTGAAATTCCCTTTGCCTTGCCCTTTGTCCTCCGAAATCGAGTCTGATTTCTGACCCTTGTCTTTTTGACTCTTGTCCCATTTCTTTGAACTAGATTTTGATGTGCTGGATTCAAAAGAATTAGATTTGCCCGTCAGTTTGAAATCTGCCAACCCATCGGCAGCGGCAACAGCCGATGGCAAGTCTTCGATTCCTAGCCTTTATAGTTCCAACTGTGCCCAATTCTGCAAACCTAACATAAAATTGAAAACTTTGTCCTCCTCCGACATGTTCTTGAGTTGGCCACTTCTAATTAGTCGTTGCCGTATTGAGTTACACTTGGCCGCGTCGAATTACATTCTTTTGTGTTTTACAAGCTTATTAGCCGCGTTTAATTACACTTGGCCGCTTCAAATTACTCGTGGCCGTTTTAAATTACACTTGGCCGCGTCGAATTACATTCTCTTGTGTTTTACACGGTTCTTGCCCGCGTTGAATTACATTCTCTTGTGTTTTACATGCTTCTTGGCTGTGTTGAATTACATTTGGCCGCTTCGATTTACTTGTGGATGCATCAAATTACACTTGGCCGCGTCGAATTACATTCTCTTGTGTTTTACATGCTTTTTGGCCACGTTGAATTACACTTGGTCGCTTTGAATTACATGTGGACGCGTCAAATTACATTGTCTTGTATTTTACATGCTTCTTGGCAGCGTCGATGTACACTCTGCCACGTTGAATTAGACTTGGTCGCGTCGAATTACTCGTGGCAACATTAGTGATATTCTTGCTTGCGATTGGTATTTTTTTTGGACGCATCAATCTGAATGATACATTGTTTGGCAACAACTATAAAAGTGTTTTGAATAAGAATGATGGAATTGTATGTGAAATGTTGGTGCATTTGTATGGCTGTCTTATGAAAAACTGAATGTCTATTTCAGTAGTTCATTACATCGAAAAAGAAGAACGTAGTGAATGCTCCCAAGGTGCAATTCATATGCGCCTGAGGTGCATTACAAATGGGAAAAAATATGATGTGCCTCGGGAGCAATTCATTTGCGCCTGAGACACATTTTAAAAAAGAAGCATTTCTGGGTGCGTCCAGCCTGGGCTCGACTTAAATGTGCCTTACGACAAGAGTGCAATTAATCAGGATGCATGCCCTTGGTGCAATTCAAATACGCCCAAGGCGCATGTGATTCAAATTTTTTTGGACTGGTTCGTTTTAGTCCTGGTTGGCCGGAGACTATAAAAGGCCAGCCTTTAAACATAATTAGTGAAAGGATTTTTCAAGCGAAAGAGACTCACAAGAAGCCAGTGCGAACGGTTTCCCAGAGTTCCATCCATGAAGATTTCATTGAACAGCTTAAATCGATCTCCAATCAAATCACTTCACTGAGAATTTAGCATAGAATTTAAAATTACTCACCATCAAATTATTTCTCATCAATGGCGGCATTCTTCGTTGGTTATGCTTTCGTTGCAAGAAAATATATTAAATAGCTAAAAGGCCAATTCAATTAAAATGCAAGTTGACAATATCTTGATTTCTTGGTGCATTTCAAGACAGGATATTGTGGAAATTGACAATTGTTTTAACAGCATTACTTGGAGTGCTATTATATCAGGTCTTATTGATGAAGAGCTGATATAATATGACCATGGGCTAGGTTTTGAAGCCCTGCAATTTCGTCTTCAAATGGCGGAAGAAGGAATTGAGCCGAATAGTATGACATTCTTGAGCTTATTATCTGCTTCCATCTAGGTGAAGGCTGTAGAGTCATTTATGCTATGAAAGGAGATTTGGAAAGGGAAGATAAACGAGGATTTGTTGGCCCTGTCATGGAATGGACATTTGGTATGATTCTGAAACTAGTGACTTTTCGATGTGGTATGTTTTTGGGAGCTCTATTGGTAGCCTGTAGAGTTCATGGGAACCAAAAAAATGAGGGACATATGTAGCAAAATGGCTCCTATATTTGGAACCTAAAAATGCTGGCCAACTACTACACTCAGTAAAGTTCAAGCTGTTGTTGAAAGGTGGGATAGAGTTGAAGAAGTACGGAGAGTAGCCGAGATGAAATGGTTTTTGATTTTTTAATGAAGTGTGGAGAGCCCAATGAACCTTGCCTTGTGGACACTCTTACAGAATGAACGAGTACCAAGAACTACGGATATGCGCGTCAAACGGTGCTTAGAATGTGTAAATGGGCGTGAAAAAGAACTTTAGCCTTTGTCGCTCCAATGATCTTTGAATCAGTCTCCCTTCGATCGACTTTTCACAAATAAAATTTCATTATTTTAATTGGTTGTTTCCATCATCTTTTAATACAGTTAAAACCTTATTTATCATTATGTAATTGGTCTTAATCTGATTTAAAATAAAAACGATACGAGCGTTTTATTGAAAGAATTTGTTTTTCGACCAATTGAGGGTAAAATGGTCATGTAATTTGATATAAAAATTAATTTTCATTGGAACTAATTTGGTAGGAAATTAGATTGGACAAGCCTTCTAACAGTTCAATCCACGAGCAAATTGGAGTTCGGGAGTGTCTGGGGCAAGTCCTCAAAGTTGGACTTGTTTGCAATGCTCAGGATGCGCCCTGTAATGCGCCTGGGCGCGAAGGCGTGCGCCTGAGGCGCATAAATGCTGCATAACAGGTTAAACTTTGCGGCCTTGCCCCGGACACTACCGAACTCTAATTTTCATGTGATTTGAACCGTTAGAAATCTTGTCCAATTTACTTTTTAGCCCAAGTAGTTTGGACAAAAGATCATTTGAATATCTAATGAAGCGACCATTTTACCCTTGATGGGTCAAAATATTATTCGCTCCGGCAAAACGTGTGTTTGTTTATCATTTTAAATTGGATCAAGACCCATTATATATCAATAAATAGTGTTTTTAAAGTACTAAAAGGTGGCGAAATTCAACCATAAGTTGAACATATAGTTTCTCTTTCCCCTCATTGAACCAAGCAATATTCTTGCTTGCGATTGGTATTTTTTTTTTGAAGCATCAATCTGAATGATACATTGTATCTGAAATGTTGGTGCATT
The DNA here is from genome assembly GCA_014282245.1 of Rhododendron simsii. Taxonomy (NCBI): domain Eukaryota; kingdom Viridiplantae; phylum Streptophyta; class Magnoliopsida; order Ericales; family Ericaceae; genus Rhododendron; species Rhododendron simsii. Next base: position 25,728 of record WJXA01000392.1, on the reverse strand, counting down.
GGTATGCCTCTTGGCCATTTTATGAAAAACTGAATGTCTATTTCAGTAGTTGATTACATCAAAAAAACAAAAACGCACTAAATGCTCCCAAGGCGCAATTCATATGCGCCTGAGGCGCATTACAGAAAGGGAAAAAATGGGACGTGCCCAGAGAGCAATTCAATTGCGCCTAAGACACATTACAAAGAAGAAGAAATTCTGGGTGCGCCTAGCTGGGGTGCGACTTAAATGTGCCTTACGAAAAGAGTGTAAATTAATCACGATGCGCACCCTTGCGGCAATTCAAATACACCCGAGGCGCAAGATTCAAATTTTTTTTGAATGGTTAGTTTTAGTCCTGATTGCCCGGAGACTATAAAAGGCCAGCCTTTAAACATTAATTAGTGAAGGATTTTTCAAGCAAAAGCGATGCACAAGAAGCTAGTACGAAGGGTTTCCAAGAGTTCCATACATGAAGATTTCATTGAACAACTTAAGTCGATCTCCAATCAAATCACTTCGCTGAGAATTTCATATGGAATGTAAAATTACTCATCATCAAATTATTTCTCATCAATGGCGACATTCTTTGTTGGTTATGCTTTAGTTACAAGAAAATCAGTTAACTAGCTAAAAGGCCTATTCAATTAAAATGCAAGTTGACAATATCTTGATTTCTTAGTACATTTCTAGATAGGATATTGTGGAAGTTGACAATTGTTTTAACAAACTGCAAGGTGATGTAAGGCCTAGCAGTGGGATATTGACCTTGCGGATCTCAGCTTCTGGGAAGAATGTTACTATTTTTCAAGGAAAAATGTCTTATTTTGCTATTGAAAATGAACTTCATCAAAGCGTTTTCCAAACTTCATTATTGCATTTTTATGCAAAGTTTGGGGACATGGAGAATAGCATTACTTGGAGTGCTATTATATCAGGTCTTTTTAATGGAGAGCTGATATAATATGACCATGGGCTAGGTTTTGAAGCCCTGCAATTTTGTCGTCAAAAGGCGGGAGAAGGAATGGAGCTGAATAGTATGACCTTCCTGAGCTTATTCTCTGCTTGTAGCCACTTTGAAGGCTGTAGAATCGTTTGTGCCAAGAAATGGAGATTCGGAATGGGAAGCTCAACGAGGATTTGTTGGGCCGGTCATGGATTGGGCATTTGGTATGATTCTGAAACTAGTGACTTTTCCATGTGGTAGGATTTTGGGAGCGCTATTTTTTTTTTTTGATAAGCAACAATAAATTTTATTAACCCATAACACGAAGTTACAACGATAGTAGGATCTTGAATATACCGGCCTGGCCATTCAAAACCCTGTCGAGATCATGGGAACCAAAAAATGAGGGGAATATGTAGCAAAATGACTCTTATATTTGGAACCTTAAAATGCTGGCTAGCTACTACACTTGGTAAAGTTCAAGCTGTTGCTGAAAGGTGGGATAGAGTTTAAGAAGTACGGAGAGTAGTTGAAGTGGAGCTGCGTTGAAACTTAATGTTCAATCCTTGGGTTAGTTTTTGGAAATCAATCGCACCTTCAAATTCTTGAAATCTATGAGCCACCGGATGTAATATGTAGGAATGAAATTACATCAACAGAAGAATCGCACCTTCAAATTCTTGAAATCTATGAGCCACCGGATGTAATATGTAGGAATGAAATTACATCAACAGAAGAAAACTGAATGCTCCAAACATGCCGTTGAAATTCACTTGAGGCGCCCTATAGAATGAGAGAAAATAGGATGCGCCCGGGGCGCGATTCAATTGCGCCTGAGGCACATCACAAAAGGATAGAAAATGTGAACGCACCCGGGCACAACTTAAATGCGCCTGAGGCACATGTGATGCAACAAATATTTTTAATTTATTTTTATTAATGATTTTTTCTGGTCCGAATTGGAGTGAGACTAAAAAAAGGCAATCCTTCAAACATTATAACGATTTTTAAAGCATAAGAGAGACACAAGAAGCCCGTACGAAGTGACTCCAAGGGTTGTTCAATCATAAGAGAGCATAAGCGTAAACTTATGAATTGAGAGTGCGAGGATTGAGTGCGCAAGTGCAGTGTAAGAATTGAGAGAGGGAGCGTAAGACATTAATTTGAAGGAGTAAATACTAGATCAGCTGATTCATGATCCGCTTAATAAGGAAAGAGACTAACCCCCTAATTAAATAGTCGAGAAAATACTAGGACTTCTCTATTACACAGATCTGCATATGTCAAGCCAACTAATTTAGTTCTAGACCCGAAGTAGCAGAAACATTTGAACTTGGTTTGGTTGGTGTGCGCCAAGCCCCTTTAGTGCAACACGAAGGCAATGCATTAGAGGAGTAGCAATCTACTGTAGTGGGCCCTTCCCTCAAAAAAAATATTAACTTAATAAAAAGTGAACTGATGGCTCATATATCAGATATTAAACTAAAAAGAACAAATACTACACTTGATCTTAGCCAGAAGACCGAGAAAGGCATGTCTACTCTTCTCTTGGGCTGCCTATTTTATAGTAAAGTTTTCTCTCCTCATTTTTTTGCTTAGTTGATGTGGGAAACAAACCCCAAAGTAACAAACTGGGTTTTGCTGCTTTTGCACATATTCTGCTTGGTTTGTGTTGTCAGTTCAACTCGGTTATTTGAAGCTTCTGAGAACCTAGTGAGTCCTTGTGTCCACCAATCTTGTAACTGCTGGATCTATTGAGTATCAGATTGCTTGGAATAAACCCTTCCCCCCAACCCCCCTCTAAATTTGCCCATTAGATATCTAAATTAGCCCTCTAAATTGCCCAATAATGAGTTCAATACGCAGCTCTATATAGCTTAGAATGTGATTGAGTTGGTTCTAGCTTCAGGAACTCTTTGTTACCCCTGCAGTTCCCTTTGTTATGCTCTTTAGCCCTGTAATTCCTCTCTTCTTTTTGTTTTGGCTTGGACCTTGTCTAGTACATGGCAGGTTTTTGTGTTGGACTATCAAGGGTATCCAATATCCCCTTGGTCCATGTTTTTTAGTTTGTTTTTTTCTCAATGAAAAGCAACTTAACAAAACAAACTTGTACTAAAGCTCATTGAGTGGACTCGTATAGCTCGTCAAGGATCAAAACCAAACACTCACACACGAATTGAAAGAAAACTTAACTATTGTTGGATCATACGCAATAACATTAAAAAAAAAAAAAAAACCTCACCAGAGGAGTACTCTTTTGAGCTCGACTCCCTCTGATCATACGCGGTTTTTCATTATTTAATGAAGTGTGGAGAGCCCAATGAACAAGTACCATAGAACTAGGGATGTGTGCGTCAATCGGAACTTAGAATGTTTAAATGGGAGTGAAAACGAACTTTAGCCTTTGTCGTTCCAATGATTGAATTGGTCTCCCTTCGACCAACTTTTCATAAATAAAATTTCATTATTTTAATTGGTCTTTTCCATCATGTTTTAATACAGTTAAAACCTTATTTATTATTATATAATTGGTCTTAATCCGATTTAAAATGAAAACGATACAATCATTTTATTGAAAAAATTTGTTTTTCGACCAATTGAGGGTAAAATGGTAATGTATTTTGATGTAAAAATTATTTTTCATTGGAACCAATTTGGTAGGAAATTATATTGGACATGCCTTCTGACGGTTCAATCCACGAGCAAATTGGAGTTTAGGAGTGTTTGGGGCAAGTTCTCAAAGTTGGACTTGTTTGCAATGTTCAAGATGCGCCCAATGCACCTAATCCCATTTCCTTTCTCACATTATTGTACTTTCTTCAATACGTACATGAAATTTGTGCCTGTCAAGCAAAAACACAAGGTGGAATAAGGAAATGGGACATCTTTAGTTCTTTTAGCTCTGTATTTGTTTTATCAACACCACCCTGACCCAGACACCAGCAGATATTTCCCTCCATTTTGTTCACTAAATCAAAGACCCACCAAGCTATTAATCCAAACACCAAACAAAGGAAACGAAGCCAACAATGCAATATTCATATCCTGATATCCAGAGACGGAATCAAAGGTTGCCACACACACATAAAAATTTTAATAGTATAATAATTCACATGGCGCAATGGGTACCTGTGGGAGAGAAGTTGTTCACAGGAGGTGATTCCAATGGTCCTGTAGGAGTTAATAGGCAAGGGTATGAGAAAGTCTATGGTGGTTTTGGGTTTGGTGACCAAAATGAAGCTAATAGAAGTATTTTGGATTACAGTGCTTTTGATCTTATCGTTGTGAACGCTTTTTCTAAGAAGAGAGAGGAACACCTAATGACCATTAAGAGCGGGTCCAGTAGAAATTAGATAGATTACTTTTTGTTAGAGACACTCAACATTTGTTATGCGAAGATTGCAAGATCATCTCCGGAGAGTGTCTAGTTAATGCCACAACTTAGACTAATGGTGTTAGATATTTGGCCACGAACTAGACGGTGGTATCTTTCTTGTTGTTCCTATTTCGGCCCCTGCGTTTACGAAATCTTGATTATGTCCTTGCTGGTACCCGTATGCAAATAGAAAGATTCAAACTTGTCTTGTTTTCTTGCATTGTCCAAATGAATTAAAAACAAGGGAAGAAGAGAACTTTAATCGATGAGATATGTAATAATAATAATGTTAAGTGCAACAAAGAAGAAGAACTTACGTCGTGTGATTTTGAAAGAAGAAGTTGGGTTTTGCCCAGAACTGAACGACAATTTTCTTCGTGCAAAATTTTCTGCTGCTGCAATAATCTTTCTCCATTGCGTTGATTCTTTCTGGTTTTGGTCACCTAGGAAGAAGAAGATGATGAAAGAATTACACTTGGCCGCAAACAATTACTTATGGCCGCAAATTATTGAAAGCGTGATTATTACGCACGATTCTATTGTATGTTACATGCTTCTTGGCGCAAAGAAATACTCTTGGCCGCGTCTAATTACTCGGGGCCGCACGTTATTCAAAGCGTGATTACTACGCATGATTCTCTTGTATTTTACATGCTTCTTAGCCGCTTTGAATTACTCTTGGCCGATTCTAATTAGTTTTGGCCGTGTTGAATTTCACTTGGCCGCTTTGAATTACATTCTCTTGTGTTTTACATGCTTCTTGGCGGCGTTGAATTACACTTGGCCGCGTTGAATTACTCGTGACCGCTTTAAATTACACTTGGCCGCGTCGAATTACATTCTCTTGTGTTTTACATGCTTCTTGGCCGCGTTGATTTACACTTGGCCGCTAGAAATTACTCGTGACCGCTTTGAATTACACTTGGCCGATTCTAATTAGTTTTGGCCATGTTGAATTACACTTGGCCGCTTCGAATTACATTCTCTTGTGTTTTACATGCTTCTTGGCCGCGTTGAATAACACTTGGCCGCGTTGAATTACTCGTGACTACTTTAAATTACACTTGGCCGCGTCGAATTACATTCTCTTGTGTTTTACATGCTTCTTGGCCACGTTGAATTACACTTGGCCGCTATGAATTACTCGTGACCGCTTTAAATTACACTTGGCCGCGTCGAATTACATTCTCTTGTGTTTTACATGCTTCTTGGCCGCGTTGATTTACACTTGGCCGCTAGAAATTACTCGTGACCGCTTTAAATTACACTTGGCCGCATCGAATTACATTCTCTTGTGTTTTACATGCTTCTTGGCCGTGTTGAATTACATTCTCTTGTGTTTTACATGCTTCTTGGCTGCGTCGAAGCACACTTGGCCACGTTGAATTCGACTTGGCTGCGTTGAATTGCTCGTGGCGGCAAACTTTATTGTAACCGTGTTCATCAGTCACGCTTTTGTAACAAAACTCCTAGCCACAAACTGGCCAACTTTTTTCAATTGAAACTAACTCTCTCTCTCTCTCTCTCTCTCTCTCTCTCTCTCACACACACACACACACTTGTAAGGTTTGAAGTGTGTTGTGTGGATTGTGAAATTCCTTCTCCGCGTGTTTTCTTTTCTTTTTTTTATGTGAAGATATGGAAGTTTAATCTTGGAATCTGTTGGATTGAACTCCATTATCAAATAGCGAGAAGAGAATGTATTAGGTTAGACGGAGGCGTTTGGAACTCCAATATTGGAGATGGGGACCCTACTGCTGGCTTAGAAGCACAGCAGGCTCTGTTCTGTTCCCTCGAAAGAGGTTTCATTTTGAAATCTGAAAATTTAAATCCAAACTGTTTGTATAGGAAATCATGAGGGAAAATAAGATGCGCCCGGGGCACATTACAAGAATAGAGAAAATGTGGATGTGCGCGCCTGGGGCGCATTCGAATTGTGCTTGAGGCGCATGTCATGCAGCAAATATTCTTGATTTGTGTTTTACTAAGCTTTTCTAGTCCGAATTGGCAGGAGACTAAAAAAGGCAATCCTTTAAACATTATAAGGATTGTTAAAGCATAAGAGAGGCACAAGAAGCCTGTACGAAGTGATTCCAAGAGTTGTTCAAGCATAAGAGAGGCACAAGAAGCCAGTATATATGGGAAAGGATTCCAAGAGTTCCATCCATGAAGATGTGGACTTATTGAACAACTTGGATAGATCTCCAACCGAATTACTTCACCAAGGATCTCATATAGTAGATTGTAAAATTACGAATTGAGAGTGCGAGGATTGAGTGTGTAAGTACAGTGTAAGAATTGAGAGCGGGAGCATAAGACATTAATTTGAAAGAATTAAAACTAGATCAGCTGATTGATGATCTGCTTAATAGGGAAAGAGACTAACCCAGTAATTAAACAGTCGATAAAATACTAGTACTTCTCAATTACACAGATCTGAATATGTCAGGGCAACTATTTTGGTTCTAGACCCGAAGTAGGAGAAACATTTGAACTTGGTTTGGTTTGAGAGCGCCAAACCAAGGCAATAGTGCAACACCAAGGCAACGTATTAGAAACTCCAGTAGCTAGCAAGCTACTATAGTGCGCCTGCCCCTGAAAAAATTATTAATATAATAAAGAGTGAACCGATGGCCCACTAATCTAATATTAAACTAAAAAGAACAGATACTACACTTAATCTTAGCCAGAAGGCCGAGAAAGGTATGTCTTCTCTTCTCTTGGGTTGCTTATTTTATAGTCGTATTTTCTCTCCTCGTTTTCTTGCTTAGTTGATGGGGGAAACAAACACCAAAGTACTAACAAACTGGGTTTTGCACATATTCTGCTTGGTTTGTGCCGTCAGTTCGACTTGGTTGTATGAAGCCTTTGAGCACCTAGTGAGTCCTTGTGTCGACAAATACATTGTAACTACAGAATCTATTGAGTACTATCAGGTTGCTTGGGATAAACACCACCGCGCCCGCCCCGCCACCCACCCCCCCCCCCCCCCCCCCCCCCCCCCCCCCCCTCTAAATTAGCCCATTAAATACCTAAATTAGACCTCTAAATAGCCCAATAATGAGTTCAATACGTAGCTCTGTACAACTTAGAATGTGATTGAGTTGGTTCTAGCTTCAGTAACTCTTTGCTACCCCTTGAGTTCCCTTCGTTATGCTCTTTAGCCCTGTAATTCCTCTCTTCTTTCTGTTTTGGTTCGGACCTGGTCTAGTACATGGCAGGTTTTTGTGTTGGACTCTCAAGGGTAACCAATATCCCATTGGTCCATGTTTTGTAGTTTGTTTTTTTTTCAATGAAAATGCAACTTACCAAACAAATTTGTATTAAAGCTCATTGAGAGGACTCGTGTAGCGTGTCGAGGATCAAAACCAAACACTCACACGTGAATTGAGAGAAAACTTAACTATTGTTGGATCATACGCAATAACATTACCAAAAAAAAAGGACTCTCTGAAGGAGCACTCCTTTGAGCTTGATTCCCTCTGGTTATGTCTCACCCTCACCACAAATCTCGCCTTGGGTGAATCCTGTTGATGAAACAGTTTTTGATTATTTAATGAAGTGTGGATAGCCCAATGAATGAGTACCATAGAACTAGGGATGCCTGCGTCAAACGGAACATAGAATGTGTAAATGGGTGTGAAAACAAACTTTAGCCTTTGTAGCTCCAATGATCTTTGAATCGGTCTCCCTTCGACCGACTTTTCATAAATAAAATTTTATTATTTTAATTGGTTGTTTCCATCATTTTTTAATATAGTTAAAACTTTATTTATCATTATATAATTGGTCTTAATCCGATTTATAATGAAAACGATACAAGCGTTTTATTGAAAGAATTTGTTTTTTGACCAATTGAGGGTAAAATGGTCATATATTTTGTTGTAAAAATTATTTTTCGTTTGAACCAATTTGGTAGGAAACTAGATTGGACAAGGCTTCTAACGGTTCAATCCACGTGCAAATTGGAGTTAGGGAGTGTTTGGGGCAAGTCCGCAAAGTTGGAATGATTTGCAATGTCCAAGATGCACCCGGGGCGCATTTTAATGCTACTGGCGCAAGGGAGTGCGCTTGAGGCGCATTGTAATGCTGCATCACATGTTAAATTTTGAGGACTTGCCCCGGACACTCCCGAACTCCAATTTTCGTATGGTTAGAACCGTTTGAAAGTTTGTCCAATTTACTTTCCAGCCCAAGTAGTTTGGACAAAAAATCATTTGTATATTTAATGAAGTGACCATTTTACCCTCGATTGATTAAAATATGCTTTGTTCCGGCAAAACGCATGTATGTTTCTCATTTTAAATTGGATCAAGACCTATTATATATAAATAAATAGTGTTTTTAAAGTACTAAAAGATAGCGGGATCCAACCTTAAAAGGGAGTTGAACGTATAGTTTCTCTTTCCCCACATTGGACCAAGCGATATTCTTGCTTGCGATTGGTATATTTTTTGGAAGCATCAATCTTAATGATGCATTGTGCTGCAACAATTATAAATGTGTTTTGAATCAGAATGATGGATTTCTATGTGAAATGTCGGTGCATTGGTATTGGTTGTTTTATGAAAAACTGAATGTCTATTTCAGTAGTTCATTACATCAAAAAAGAAAAACTTACTGAATGCTCCCAAGGCGCAACTCATATGCGCCAGAGGCGCATCACAGAAAGGGAAAAAATCTACCTATTGAGTATTAGATTGCTTGGCATAACCCCCCTCCCTCCCCCCCTTTAAATAGCCCATTAAATACCAAAATTAGACCTCTAAATAGCCAAATAATGAGTTCAATACGCAGCTCTGTATAGCTTAGAATGTGATTGAGTTGGTTCTAGCTTCAGTAACTCTTTGCTACCCCTTGAATTCCCTTCGTTATGCTTTTTAGTCCTGTAATTCCTCTCTTCTTCCTATTTTGGTTTGGACCTGGTCTAGTACATGGCAAGTTTTTGTGTTGGACTCTCAAGGGTATCCAATATCCCACTGGTCCATGTATTTTAGTTTGTTTTTTCTCAATGAAAAAGCAACATACCAAAACAAACTTGTACTAAAGGTAATTGAGTTGACTCGTGTAGCGCGTAGAGGATCAAAACCAAACACTCACACATGAATTGAGCGAAAAAACTTAACTATTATTGGATCATACGCAATAACATTACCAAAAAAAAAAAGGACTCTCCAAAGGAGCACTACTTTGAGCTCGACTCCCTCTGGCTTTGTCTCACCCACACCACAAATCTTGCCTACGGTGAATCCTGATGATGAAACAGTTTTTGATTAGTTAATGAAGTGTTGATAGCCCAATGAACGAGTACCATAGAACTAGGGATTCGTGCGTCAAACGGAACATAGAATGTGTAAATGGGCGCGAAAATGAACTTTAGCCTTTGTCACTCCAATGATCCATGAATCGGTCTCCCTTCGACCGACTTTTCATAAATAAAATTTTATTATTTTAATTGGCCGTTTCCATCATGTTTTAATACAGTTAAAACTTTATTTATCTTTATATAATTGGTCTTAGTCAGATTTAAAATGAAAACGATACAATTGTTTTGTTGAAAGAATTTATTTTTCGACCAGTTGAGGATAAAATGGTCATGTATTTTGATGTAAAAAATTATTTTTCATTGGAACTTATTTGGTAGGAAATTAGATTGGACAAGGCTTCTAACGGTTCAATCCACGTGCCAATTGGAGTTCGGGAGTGTTTGGGCAAGTCCGCAAAGTTGGATTGATTTGCAATGTCCAAGATGTGCCCGGGGCGCATTGTAATGCGCCTGGGCACAAGGAGTGCACCTGAGGCGCATTGTAATGTTGCATAACATGTTAAACTTTGAGAACTTGCCCCGGACACTTCCGAACTCCAATTCTCGCATGGTTAGAACCGTTAGAGAGCTTGTCCAATTTACTTTCCAGCCCAAGTAGTTTGGACAAAAAATCATTGGTATTGGCCGCTTTATCAAATACTAAATGTCTATTTTAGTAGTTCATTACGTCAAAAAAGAAAAACTTACTGAATGCTCCCAAGGCGCATAACAGAAAGGGAAAAAATAGGATGTGCCCAGGGATCAAATCAATTGCGCCTGAGACACATTACAAAAAATAGGAAATTCTGGGTGCGCTCAGCCGGGGCTTGACTTAAATGTGCCTTCCGAAAAGAGGGCAAATTAATCTGGATGCATGCCCTTGGCGCAATTCAAATATGCCTGAGGCGCATGTGATGCAAATTTTTTTTGACCGGTTCGTTTTAGTCCTGGTTGGCTGGAGACTATAAAAGGCCAGCCATTAAACATTAATTAGTGTAAGGATTTTTCGAGCAAAAGCGACACACAAGAAGCAAGTGCGAAGGGTTTCCAAGAGTTCCATCCATGAAGATTTCATTGAACAACTTAAATCATTCTCCAATCAAATCACTTCACTGAGAATTTCATATGGAATGTAAAATTACTCTTTATCAAATTATTTCTCATCAATGGCGGGATTCTTTGTTGGTTATGCTTTCGTTACAAGAAAGTCGGTTAACTAGCTAAAAGGCCTATTCAATTAAAATGCAAGTTGACAATATCTTGATTTCTTGGTACATTTCAAGACAGGATATTGTGGAAGTTGACAATTGTTTTAACAAACTGCAAGGTGTTGTAAGGCCTAGCAGTGGAATATTGACCTTCCGTATCTCAGGTTCTGAGAAGAATGTTAATCTTTTTCAAGGAAAAATGTCTGATTTTGCTATTGAAAATGGACTTAATCACAGTGCTTTCCAAAATTCATTATTGCATATTTTTGCAATGTTTCTGGACATGGAGAATAGCATTACTTGGGGTTCTAATGTATCAGGTCTTATTGATGGAGAGCTGATATAATATGACCATGGGCTAGGTTTTGAAGCCTTGCGATTTGTAGTCAAACGGCGGAAGAAGGAATGGAGGCGAATAGTTTGTCCTTCTTCAGCTTATTATCTGCTTGTAGCCACTCTGAAGGCTGTAGAGTCGTTTATGCCATGAAATAGAGATCCGGAATGGGAAGCTCAACGAGGATTTGTTGGGCCGGTCATGGAATGGGCATTTGGTATGATTCTGAAACTAGCGACTTTTCCATGTGGTAGGATTTTTGGAGCGCTATTTTCTTTTTTTGATAAGCGACAACAAATTTTATTAACCCATAACACGAAGTTACAGTGATAATAGGATCTTGAATATACCGGTCTGACCATTGAAGACCTTGTCGAGATTATGGGAACCATAAAATGAGGGGAATATGTAGCAAAATCGCTATTATATTTGAAACCTTAAAATGCTGGCTAGCTATTACACTTGGTAAAGTTCAAGCTGTTGCTGAAAGGTGGGATAGAGTTGAAGATGTTGTTGGATAAAATCTCGGCAGTAACAAATAATCCAGAAAACAATCTCATTGATAATGTAATAATCACAAATTCATAACGAATTACAGCATGTAAATGGAAGAACAGAATACAAAACGAGATACAAACAGATTTGTAGGATGGAACCGAGTCCCGTGTGGTACCACGGTTTCCTTAAGAAACATTCGCCGCCTACCGTGGGTGTTGTAGGTTGTGTCGGCGCCTTTCTCTCAGGGTTGGCTCGGCTAGACCGCAAGCCGCCGGAACACCGCCGTTGACCGCCTTGGCGAACTGACTACCGCCTGCCTTTCTCTCTCTCAAGAACGAATTTTCAGAAGGTATTTGAGTGCTCTGAGTTTGTTGTGCTTTGTCAAAACCGTGAGCCTCCCTTTTATAGATGGATGGTGCCATTTGTAACTCCAGAGAATAAATTGCAGCCATCAAATGCTGTCATCAAATCTGCCATTTGAATGAGGGAGGTTACGGAAATAATGCACCATGAAGAGGAGGGTTACGAGAGTTACAGAATCCCACAATCAATACGTCTATTGATTGTGGTGCGTCCAGATTCAACGAACCCGAGATTGGTTGCCTCGGGAGACCCTCCAAAATCCCGGTTTCATTCACCCGAAATTTTGTAAATTTCCAATAGATGTACGGAGAGCAGCCGAAGTGGAGCAGCGTTGAAGCTTAATGATCAATCCGTGGGTTAGTTTTTTGAAATCAATAGCACCTTCAAATTTTTGAAATCTATCAGCCACTGGATGTTATATGTAGGAATGAAATTACATCAACAGAACAAAATTGAATGCTCCAAACGTGCAGTTGAAATTCACTTGGGGCGCCCTACAGAATGAGAGAAAATAGAATGCGCCCGGGGCGCGATTCAATTGCGCCTGAGGCACATCACAAAAGGATAGAAAATATGAATGCACCCGGGCGCAACTTAAATGCGTTTGAGGCACATGTGATGCAACAAATATTTTTACTGAGTTTTTCTAGTCCGAATTGGAGCGAGACTAAAAAAAGGCAATCCTTCAAACATTATAACGATTTTTAAAGCATAAGAGAAACACAAGAAGCCCGTACGAAATATCTAAATTAGCCCTCTAAATAGCCCAATAAAGAGTTCAATACGCAGCTCTGTTTAGCCTAGAATGTGATTGAGTTGGTTCTAACTTCGGGAACTCTTTGATACCCCTGGAGTTCCCTTTGTTCTGCTATTTAGCCCTGTAATTCCTCACTTCTTTCTGTTTTGGTTCGGACCTTGTCTAGTACATGGCAGGTTTTGGTGTTGGACTCTCAAGGGTATCCAATATCCCTTGGTCCATGTTTTTTAGTTTGTTTTTTCTCAATGAAAAAGCAAGTTACGAAAAAAAACTTGTACTAAAGCTCATTGAGTGGACTCGTGTAACGCGTCGAGGATCAAAACCAAACACTCACACATGAATTGAGAGAAACTTAACTATTATTGGATCATATGCAATAACATTACCCAAAAAAAAAAAAGACTCTCCAAAGGATCACTCCTTTGAGCTCAACTCCCTCTAGTTATCTCTCATCTTCACCACAAATCTCGCCTTAGGTGAATCTTGATGATGGAACAGTTTTTGATTATTTAATGAAGTGTGGGGAGCCCAATGAACGAGTACCATAGAACTAGGGATGTGTGTGCCAAACGGAACTAAGAATGTGTAAATGGGCGTGAAAACAAACTTTAGCCTTTGTCGCTCCAATGATCTTTGAATCGGTCTCCCTTCGACCGACTTTTCATAAATACAATTTCATTATTTTAATCGTTTCTATCATCATTTAATATAGTTAAAACCTTATTTATCATTATATAATTGGTCTTAATCCAATTTAAAATGAAAACGATACAAGCGTTTTATTGAAAAAATTGTTTTTTGACCAATTGAGGGTAAAATGGTCATGTATTTTGATGTAAAAATTATTTTTGATTGGAACCAATTTGGTAGGAAATTAGATTGGACAAGCCTTTTGACTGTTCAATCCATGAGCAAATTGGAGTTCGGGAGTGTTTGGGGCAAGTCCACAAAGTTGGACTTGTTTGCAACGTTCAAGATGCGCCTGGGAGCAAAGGAGTGCGCCTGAGGCGCATTGTAATGCTGCATAGCATGTTAAATTTTGTGGACTTGCCCCGGACACTCCGAACTCCAATTTTTGCGTGGTTTGAACCTTTAGAAAGCTTGTTCAATTTATTTTCTAGCCCAAGTAGTTTGGATAAAAAAATCATTTGTATATCTAATGAAGTGACCATTTTACCCTCAATGGGTCAAAATATGATTCATTCCGGAAAAGGGCATGTATGTTTCTCATTTTAAATTGGATCAAGATCCATTATATATCAATAAATAGTGTTTTTAAAGTACTAAAAGATGCAGAATCCAATCATAAATGGGAGTTGAACATATAGTTTATCTTTCCCCACATTGCACCAAGCGATATCTTGCTTGGGATTGGTATTTTTTTTTTGGAAGCATCGATATGAATGATACATTATTTGGCAACAACTATAAATGTGTTTTGAATCAGAATGATGGATTTCAATGTGAAATATTGGTGCATTAGTATTGGATGTTTTATGAAAAATTGAATGTCTATTTCAGTAGTTCATTACATCAAAAAAGAACAACGTACTGAATGCTCCCAAGGCACATCACACAAAGGGAAAAAATAGGATGTGCCCAGGGAGCAATTCAAAAGCGCCTGAAACACGTTACAAAAAAGAAGAAATTCTGGGTGCACCCAGCCGGGGGTCGACTTAAATGTGCCTTACAAAAAGAGGGAAAATTAATCAGGATGCACGCCCTTGGCGAAATTCAAATATGCCCGAAGGGCATGTGATGCAAATTTTTTTTGACTGGTTTGTTTTAGTCCTGGTTGGCTGGAGACTATAAAAGGCCATCCTTTAAACATTAATTAGTGTAAGGATTTTTCAAGCAAAAGAGACGCACAAGAAGCCAGTGCGAAGGGTTTCCAAGAGTTCCATCCATGAAGATTTTATTGAACAACTTAAATCGATCTCCAATCAAATCACTTCACTGAGAATTTCATATGGAATGTAAAATTACTCATCATCAAATTATTTCTCATCAATGGCGGCATTCTTTGTTGGTTATGCTTTTGTAATAATTTGATGATGAGTAATTTTATATTCTATAGGAAATTCTCAGAGAAGTGATTTGATTGGAGATCGATTTAAGTTGTTCAATAAAATCTTCATGGATGGAACACTTGGAAACCCTTCGCACTAGCTTCTTGTGCGTCTCTTTGGCTTGAAAAATCCTTACACTAATTAATGTTTAAAGGATGGCCTTTTATAGTCTTCAGCCAACCAGGACTAAAACGATCCACTAAAAAAAAAATTTGCATTACATGCGCCTCAGGCATATTTGAATTGCGCCAAGTGCATGCATCCTGATTAATTTGCACTCTTTTCGTAAGGCACATTTAAGTCGCTACCCGGCTGGGCGCACCCAGAATTTCTTCGTTTTTGTAATGTGTCTCAGGCGCAATTCAATTGCTCCTCGGGGCACATCCTATTTTTTCCCTTTCTGTAATGCGCCTCAGGCGCATATGAATTGCTCCTTGGGAGCATTCAGCACGCTTTTCTTTTTTGATGCAATAAACTACTGAAATAGACATTCCGCTTTTCATAAAACAGACAAGAGGCATACCAATGCACCAACTTTCACATAGAAATCCATCATTCTGATTCAAAACACTTTTATAGTTGTTGCCAAACAATGCATCATTCAGATTGATGCTTCCAAAAAAAATACCAATCGCAAACAAGAATATCGCTTGGTTCGATGTGGGGAAAGAGAAACTATGTGTTCAACTCCCATTTATGGTTGGATCCCGCCATCTTTTAGTACTTTAAAAACACTATTTATTGATATATAATGGGTCTTAGTCCAATTTAAAATGAGAAACATACACGCGTTGTGCCGGAACGAATCATATTTTGACCTATCAAGGGTAAAATGGTCACTTCATTAGATATACAAAGGATTTTTATCCAAACTACTTAGGCTAGAAAGTAAATTGGACAAGCTTTCTAACGGTTCAAACCGGGCGAAAATTGGAGTTTGGAAGTGTCCGGGGCAAGTCCGCAAAGTTTAACTTGTTATGGAGCATTACAGTGCGCCCAGGCGTATTACGATGCGCCCCGGGCGCATCTTGAACATGCCCGAAATCCTTCTGCTAGCCCCAAGATAAAGATTCATGAAGTTTAGGCACTTTCATCTCCGAACGACAACAAGATACATCCCGCAAGCTTTCTACGTCAGTATTCTGGATATAAATTACAATAGGCAAGTTAAAAAGAAAACAATATCCTTGTACCCCAAAAAGAAAAACAAAGAATATCAACTTACTTGAAAAAAGAACCAAGATTAGATGACTATGCTAAACAAAATGAGACACACTTGGCCAATGTATATGCCAAAGTTTAGCAGCATAACTTCACTAAGATCTAAGTATCTTGCCAGGTATCTTTTCATTGTGATTCTCTACAACTATTTGGTGTTCCCCCGTTATGCCCCACCTTCTATTGCTTATGGCATGGAGGCGAGCACGAGATGAAGCAGCTGTATAGTGTACGAGATGCCACAGAAACAGCTAGCTGACCCATTGATCCCCACCGCTCTTCCACAACCTATACAATTTAAATGGATGGCATAAAATTGGTAAATGCTTAGATATCCTAACTTTTAAGTCCAAAATATACAAGATCTTACCTCCTTAAAATTCCGTCCCTCGCGGGCCGCCTGCTCTTGAGAATGCTTCAAGGCTTTTAATCTCCAGCTGACACCCCCATCTCCAACAACAGAAGAAGACATATGTTGGTCACCCCCGCCTTTTTCCTGTCTTTAACTTCTGGATAACCAGATCCATTATTCTCCAAATATGGATTCAATTCTCTGGGATGTTCTCTCTTTATCTGCTTCAATAAACAAAATTTGTGTAAGTCACAAAGAATCAGCGTGTGCTCTGGTATGGGAAGCAGCAGAAGACAAAAGAAAAGGCTGGTCTGAATAGGATAGAGTCATAGACGTCTCCGGGATGATCAAAGTAGTCTCCCTCACCATCCTAACCAATGTGATCTGCAGCAAAATAAAACCCAAAGGCGAAGTAGACAAATTCTCCATCCTCCTAAAACAACAAAAGGTATGATATTTTCGCCTCCATCCAATTTCCAGTAGGATAGGTATGGCAATTCACCGAAGGCATTCCTTCAAGTGCAATCATAGAGAAAAATTCGGGATGAACAGTGAGGCTTTACAACAAGGGGAAATTGCAAATCAGTGGATAAAGGGGCAAATATTGCCCAGGTGATGGAGTAGTTTTTAGGAATTCAAAATACATGGGAAGGAGAAAATTAATTCCCAATACATGGAATTCAAAACAGACATGGACACAAATACCCCTTCTACTGCACACGACGTCGTTCCCCTTTTATCTCCCACCCAAAATGCGTGAAACCCTCCCATGCTCCCACCCAAATCACTCTGAAGCCCTACCGCCTCTCTCTCTCTCTCTCTCTCTCTCTCTCTCTCTCTCTCTCTCTCTCTCTCTCTCTCAGTTCGTTGCTCCCTCCCTCCTCCTCTCCGACGACCAGAGAAACCCCCCTCTGTGTGTGTGTTGCTCTCTCTCTCTCTCCATCTCGTTGCTCCGTTGATTCCGCCTCTCTTTGTTGCCAACTGAAGACGATAGAGCAGCCCTCTTCCTCGAGCAGTATTCAATGGGTTTCTGGCAGCGCTTCCTCGACTTCCATTCTCGGCCAAGGTGAAGAGTTCTTGACCTACACAACTTCAATTTTTATCTCACGTGCTTACTATTATTTGGGACCATTTTTAGGTTCAAACTTTCCCTCATGCTTCAGTCTAATTGGTCCCTTTAATCACTCTATTGCGTTTCCCCTGTTAGATGATCTCTGTTTAATGAATCACAAGATCATTCGCGGGGAAAGATAGTAGTTGTGAATGATAGTAGTTGCTTTGTACAGCCAATTTCAGCTAATGGCGGGTAAAAAAAAGCCAGTTCAGGAACCACATTAAAAAAAATTAGGAGACTTGTAGCAATTGTGTATAATAGGTGTGTGAAAAACGGGAGACTCGGTGTTCATTCCTGCCAAAACGGGGTGTCCACCATGTAGGAATGTGGATGTTTGAATGTTCTTGCGGAGCATCCGTTTATTCAGGTCTTTCAAGGTTTCTTACTTTAACATCAGCTATTGTTAACTATGAACTGGATTTTTGATGCTACACTATTGTCTATGTTTATTAACGTGGATGGTTATGGGCTGTATGCTTCTTAGAATGATCATGGCTTTAGTTTGAGCAAAGAATTCAGCATAGGAGAAAATACAGAAAGCTGTTAAAAAAAGAGAGGAGAAACTACAGAAAGAATTTGACCTATTTATCGTTTGGTATTTATGTTTGATTTGTTTACCAAATTGCTTCGTTGTATGTTTATATCTCCAGCACTTGTACTAATAATTTACAGTCGTTAAACTAGAAGAGCGTACTTAAATCGTAGAAGTACTATTAGCATTTGTATCATGCTAAAACAGTGCATGGACGATGATATTGATTCATACCCATAACTCAAAAGTAATGTAAGACCTCGAGGTTATCTTTGAAAGTAATGAACCTAATCTGATTTTGCATGTCAGCATTCAACAAGTCCAAGCACACATGCGATACTTGATTGTCCATGTACATGATTAGACACATCAAACTATTGAAGTTGCAAATCTTCTCTTATGTTTGTACCGTATCCTCAAGCGCTATGGATAACGATAGTGTAACTAACGCTTTAGTGTGGAATCTGGGAATTGTATCTATCAGTAGCAAATGCAAGTTTATCGCATTGAGTATTTCATTTTCTTGGTAGGCTGATTGAGAGTTGGAATCTATCAAGTATTTGTTGCCCATGCAGAGGTATAATCTTTTGCTTCAACGATTTGGTTTTCTTCTTCATGCAACAATTGATGTTTCTTGAATTTTTTTGGGCAAGTATGTTAATTGAATTTCTGTAAACATCAACACACAGGTCTTTCATCTTCAACACCAAAGCATTTAGGTAGTTGGAAGGAATATTATGAATGGAGATGCATACCGTTTTATTCTCCTGTTGCTTTGCTTCTTCACTGGGTATGGTATGCGTATTGCATTTTTCACTAGTTGTGAGTTGGGCTAGGCGTGAACACACCTATATTTTGTTTTACGTTTCCATAGCACATTATTTGATCATGGATGTGCATATGGTGGATGGACATGTGACTCATTTAACTTATATATAAGAATCTCCTGTGAATTCCCCCAAAATATTGAAGTTAATTGTGTTGTATTTCATGTTATTCTCTATGTTAGGCAATTGCTAGTTATTTGAGGATTATTTCTAGGTTGGTAACTGCATATTTTAATTGCTGTCATTTTTTATTTTCCTTCCAGCCACTTACATTGTATCACGCCATTCGACTTGTTGCAGCAAGAAACTTGATTCCTGAATTCAGCAATGAGCTCTACATACACTACCTTGGTATTTTGTTAATTTGGAATTACCATTATTGAATTTCCATATAATCACTGTTCAGGTTGTTTTTTTGGTTCTGCCGCTTATGTAATAGTATGTGCTTGGAAGTTACATCATCTCGTCCATCTCCTTCTCATACATGATTGTCTATTGCAAGTGCTTGTTACTTGTATGAAGTGCGAATATAATGAGCTGTTCATGGTTCTTGAATCAGCTACTGTATCCCATTTTTTTCAATAACCACACTACTATAAGTACCAAGCATGTGTGCCAGTGTACAATTAAAGAGCAACACCCCAAAAGAAAATTCTTCTATATGAGAAGTCCTCCCTCAAAAGGCTATATGGATTCAAAATTTTTGTGAAAAGAGGTAAGAATGTGACCTACATAGTTTGAGTGTTCAAACTTGCCCCCATTAGCTCGGGAAACTGCATTTATCCTTCAAAGGCATAAAATACCGACATAAATTGATAAACTGAAATTTTAAGGAAAAGCATTGACAGCTCTCTTTTTTTTCTGTTTTCTCCACTTACTTTTTTTATCCATTCTCTAGGCTATTTTTTGTGGGGTTATCCTGATCGTCAGTTTTGCTTAACATTCCAAGGGCCTGATAAAGAGCTTGCTCAGCTTGGTGTCTTTGGGGAGTTAAAATCGCTTTTCCCTGGACTACAAGTGCATGTAGAGCTTGTAGGACCAGCAATTCCAGGGAGTAGGTCAATTGCATACCTCTTTATTTGATACTTTTAGTTATTACTGCTTGCTGTATGTGCCAGTCAGCGGGTTGGCTCTTGGTGAAAGCCAATCCAAGTAGACCATGAGGGCAGAGCAACCCATCCCTTACATGTCAAATACATGAGCTTCTAATTTTGTGTTGGATTCACCTGGAAGTGGTGTTTGGAATTTATACTCAATTTGCTTCATGTTTGCACGTTTGGGGTTTTAGATTTTTTCTTCATAGTCTTTTTCGGCTAGTTATTATAAAGTTATCAATTCCTGATGTTCCCGTCGTGATAAACTGTTGCTTACCTGATGCTGAAATTCACTTAGACAGCACAAAACCAAAACCTCCTAAACCAAGAGATTGGTGTACTCATGTTACTCAACTCTTTGAACTTGACAAACCTTGACTGCATATTTGTTGTTTAGTCCATTCCAACCTTGGACATCTGTTGTCTTCATAATACGTAATCAGACATAATCAGGTACAATCCAAAGCAAGAAAGAACTACTTTCTGATATCAAATCTATCTAGCCACAAAGATTTCTTTCACCAGTCTCATGGATCATTCCATAGACCAATATAAATTGGGTCTTTGGACCCCTGCTAAATGTTATCTCCCAATGGTCCAGTATTTGTGTGCTGTAAATTATATTTTGAGTTAATGAATATGTATGCTGTGGATAATGGGCACCACATATGAACTCAGAGTTCGTTGCATTTTCCAGGTTAATGGAGTTTGAGAGGTTTTAATAACAGACACAACCTTCAAAATTATGGTGGCCACTTTGCCCCTTGCGGTAGACAAATTCTCAAACTTTTATA
This sequence comes from Rhododendron simsii, assembly GCA_014282245.1. Taxonomy (NCBI): domain Eukaryota; kingdom Viridiplantae; phylum Streptophyta; class Magnoliopsida; order Ericales; family Ericaceae; genus Rhododendron; species Rhododendron simsii. The sequence continues at coordinate 4,962 of WJXA01000392.1, read as the reverse complement.
AACCAAGGTCTAAGAGACTCATGAACTCTACTCATCTAAATCTGGTCGACAAACTTGAAATGAAATCTACTTGTCATGTCCTCGCCTTATTGTTTTCTGACATGTCTTTTTATGAGTTTTTAGGCTTTGCCCAGCCACCCATGATATGGATGAAGGAATACACTATTAACTTGGTACAAGCTAAAGCAAATATGACATTCTTTCAGATTTCAGCTACCCACCTGCAAGATTTCTCCTCAGTCATCCTAATATTTACTTATGTCTGTCTCATTAGTCAATGTCTGGTCATTTCTAAGGTATATATAACCATTTTTTCCTAGTTAAATCTATTGTGTATACTGGATCTAGAAAATTTCTACATTGAACTATCATCACTTATGTTGTCAATATTTATGGACCAAGCTAGGACCTATGTTCAGAACTTATATGAATCCCTTCTGATGACTATTTTCAGAACGTCAAGTAAAATGAGGCTTAATTAGGTTGAGTTATGAATGATAGTAGTTGCTTTGTACAGCCAATTTCAGCGAATGGGTATGCAGATCCTATGCTATACCATTAGTCAAATGAAGGTTGAGTTTAGTTGTCATATTCATATTGCACGAAACAAGAATAGCACTATTCGTTTGCGTCCATCACTTTTCACAGGTTTCTAAGTTGTCGCACTTTTTCTAGTTTTTGTTTTGTGAATGGTTAAGCAAAATCTCAGTTTCCTCTAGCTCTGTTTAGATCTTGGTTTTTGGAGCAGTGAAAGACAAGGACTTAGAAACCTGTCGGTGGTGAGTGGATATGTTATTCAACAAGTTTCATTTCCATTTTTTCTTTGTTTCCCTTGCTACATGGACTCTCCAAGATGTATCATTTAGCCTTGTCAATATTTCATACTTGGAGATTATGGGGTATTGGTGGTCAAATTCATGTACTTGATACTCCTGTGGATTGTGTGCAGGATACTTTTGTAATACCCGTTTCGGATATTTATGCTTTGTTTGGATTGGGATTTGAAAAGTGTTTTTGAAAAATAGTAGGGGTAATGAGTGGAGAGAGATAGAGAGAAAAAGGTGGAAAGTAGGGGGAATCTAGGGGGAATTTTTTGAAAAATTCTTTTTGAATCGCGAAGGGAACAAGGCATTAGTATCTTAAACTCATATTTTAATTGAATTATGTGTTTATGGGGTTAACTTATATTTGGTGGATATTTAACTAAACGCTATTGGTCGGAGCATAAGTTAAGACGTGATTCCGCTTGCATGTGATAAATCCCCTTGTGCCTTATATAGCAAAATATCCTGGTGATATTTATCTTTTTCCATTCCTATCTGGTTTCTGCGGTGAGAGAGAGAGAGAGAGAGAGAGAGAGAGAGAGAGAGAAGAAGAAGAAGAAGAAGAAGAAGAAGAGAGGAAGAGGAGTTAGGATTTGAAGCCGTTTATCTTGAATTAAGGTTTGATCTTGTTAATTCTTGCTTCCTTCTTGATTTCATACTTCTCTAGCTTCAATTCATGTCTTAGCTTGGTGTATGCATGCTGATTTGGGTGTGTTTTGAGTTGTTGAAATGGGTTTTTGGGTGAATTTCGTGGGTGTTTTGGCTGTTGTCCAAACCTCGAAAATCTGCAGAACAAGGTCTCGGTTTTTGAGAATTTTCGCTTTCTTAAACTCAGAATTGAGTCTTGGTTCCTTCTTATGAAATAAAGTAGACTTGAGGCTTGTTCTTTGGCCGCTTGAATCACTCAAAATCGTTAAGAATTCAATTTATAGTGATTTTTAGAAAACTGCTCGGCAATCTAGAAATCTGGGCAGCTTACAGAGCTGCGTCTTTCATCATTTTTTTTAAGTTAAACGACCCTCCTGGGTATGGGTCCTTATGAGTCTGAAAGATTGATAAGTTGGTGACGTTTTTGGTGTTGAAATTACTAAAAATTATTGAGTAATCGATTTTTAATGAATTTTTGAACACAGACTGTTCTGCTGGAAATTTTGCTTCACTGCACAGGATTTCTGAGTTTGGAGGTGATTTTGACTAGGTTCCTTTATTGTGGAAAATCAGGGAAAAATCAGGGATGAACTTTGATGAGTGATAATGGTGTGTACCCAATTTGGGATTCATTAGATGCATATTCTGAGTTTCGCGGATTTTACAAGTTTGTGTGTGTCTGCTGAGTTTTGTATTTGCTGCACTGACATGTTTTGGGAAAATTTTCATAACTCTTAGGTTGGGTTTTTGATACTGAAACTAGACTCGTATACCTTTCGGAATATGTAGGGGTTGTAGCTTAGTTTATACTAGGTTAAATCAGTTTTTCATTTGAAGTTGATAGATGTGCAGAATCTGCAATTTTGGGCAGTTGTGTGTGTAACTTCGGACGAGCATAACTTTGTCGTCCGGACTCTATGTTGGGCAAATTTTATATCAAAATTCATGTACTGGAGGTGTATTTTCTAATGGTTGGTAGTTTTATGATCTGATTTTAAACCTATAAGAAGTTATAGGCAGGATACGACAGGCTAGTCGTAGATTTCAAACCAAATGTAAGGGTTATGTGGTGTTTGGATGCTACGCTTGTTTAAGAACACTTCTAAACCTTTGAGTTGGACATACTTGTATGTATTAAGCATCGTTAATCTATTATTGGTGTTATAGATTATTTTCAGGAGTTGGTTGTAACGTTTAAGCGTTCAATGAACTGATATGGTTAGCTTGTGGTTAGGTAACACGCCGGCCAAATAGGAGGTGCCGAAACCGTAAGTTTAGCGTATCTCGATCAATGCAAAGTGAGTGTGTCTGATATGGTTCTTCTCATTAAATGTTGCTGTGGTGGTGAGTGTATATCTTGCTAATCGTAGTAAGCTTTCGATATGGTTATCTTTAATGAGATATTGTTGTAATGGTGAGTGTATATCATACTATTGTTGTTTAGCTTTTAATATGTTGGGAATGTTCGCGTGTGAGGCACACCATGTCGTAAGCTATATCGCTTATTTCACGATGGTTGAGAGCATGGAGTGTGGGACACGAGATTCAATTGTGATATGTGAGTGTTTGATTCATAGATGTTGTTCTATGTTGAATTGAACTTGAATGTTGGCTTAGTGCCCGGTGAATGGCTTTATGCCAAAAGGCTTTTATGCCTTAAGTTATTGGCTGTGTGCCCAGTGATTGGCTTTAATTTATGCCAAAAGGCTATTATGCCTTAAGTTGTTGGCTGTGTGCCCGGTGATTGGCTATATGCCAAAAGGATTTGAGGCTTTAAGTTGTTGGCTATGTGCCCGGTGATTGACTTTATGTCAAAAGGCTATTATGCCTTAAGGTGTTGGTTGTGTGCCCGGTGATTGGCTATATGCCAAAAGGTTTTTATGCTTTAAGTTGTTGGCTGTGTGCTCGGTGATTGGCTTAATGCCAAAAGGCTTATGCCTTAAATTATAGGTTGTGTGCCCGGTGTTGCTCGTAATTTCTTGATAAACTGCTGACAAGTTGAGATTGTCTTTTAATCGTTAGATATTACTGTTCTGTTGTAGTTGGAGGATGTGATGGTTATATCTATTATATCCATTTGAGTATTTTATTTATGTTAAGAATTTATATTCTTGTTGATATTCATTCGGCTGTTGCTATATTTTGTTAAGCATTTCTATATCTCATACATTTTGGCTTTCCTTTTTGGTTTGCCAAGTAACAGGTTTCGTAGAGTGGGTCCACTACCAGTCATCATGTTGAGAAGTGTTTGGGCTAGCATTGGATGATGTGGATGAGCGAGTTAGTTGTTGGTAGTGAACTAAGAAGTTGATTTATGTAAGTTATAAATAAGTCTTTGGTGGATGTGTTGAAGTGTAGATTTTTTTTCTAAAGTGTTGTAAAACTGTATTGTTGTTTAGTTGTGCGAGGTCGTGGTTGGTTGGTCGATACATCGACTCATTTTTATGTTAAGGTAATAAGTCTTCCGCTGGGTGTTCATTCTGACAGGATGTGAGGTGTGGTTTGGTTTTTATGTGTGGTATACCACGTGGTCGCACCGACTCAGGCCCACTTTGGGTGTTGTTTGCAGGGTGGATCGTGACAACTTTGAAGTGATTTTGTGGGTTCGTGGGTCCCTAATTTCTACCCAGACGGTGACTAGGTTCTTCTCCTCTGTCAGATTGGTTAATGGACAAATACGAACCCCAAAATACTACAGTTTTTGAGTTGTAAGGTGCCAGTAGATATGGATGTGGATGTGGGCAAATACTACAGTTTCATATCTTCTATTGTCACATTGTCTCTTAGTTTTGATGGCAATTATTTCCTAAAGTGTAGCTATTGCATTTACATTGAGGAATTATATGTTAATTTTGCAATTGGTTCGTTGTTTGGAAGATTGATGCTGATGGGCTTAGTGTGATTTTGTATCCCTCTACCACTTGGTGTGAGTTGTTTATCTTACTTTAGGATTAGTTCAAATCATTTTTGGCCAGTTAAATGGTTTCAATGCTGTCTTCAAATATTGCGTCTTGCCATGGAAGTGCCAGGGAAGGGAATAGGCAATATCTACTGTCTATGCTCAAATTCTGTTTGATGCCATTGTGTTGAGTTGTTCAATATCAGCAAATAATCGTCGAATATGTTTTCCACGTAGTGAAAGCAACTGTTTTCTTTTCATTTATAGTTTCATTGGAATGCATGGTTTAGTTGGCATTTTTTTCCTTGCACAAGGTTTAGCGGCATTAGCACTTACTGCTGCCTTAAAAATGGACAGTGGTATCATCATTATGCTCTTTGTAATCCCGCAACCAATTTTAGCATCTATATACCTTGACTACATAAAGTATCTTTGATTTTATCATTCCCCGTCGTAATTGATTCCAGAAATTCCTTGTAATCTTGAGTCCATCGTCGGATTGGCAGCTCTGAATTCTTGAGTGTGATGTCATTGACTTCCTCTATAATTCAACTGAAAGTGTAATTAACCCTGGATCATAGGGCAGCCTCC
>WJXA01000391.1:0-92689 GCA_014282245.1 Rhododendron simsii | reverse complement strand
AACAATGCTAATTTAAAATTGTATATCTATACCCACTTACATTACTTGGTCACTTTCAAATGAAACTACCTAATTTACGAAGAAGCTAACGACAATAGTACTAATCAATTAAGAATGGAAATCAGTCTAATTGAATGGCAAAAAAAAGGGAAATGTTATTGGCACTCCAAAAATTGATGCAGGTATTCTAAAAAACAAAAGAAAGGGGCTTTGGAGTTGCACTGATTTTGGAGTGCCTGCATCAATTTTTGAAGTGCCAATATTATTTCCCAAAAAAAATTGAAACGTACACATTTACTCAAGTGATTTAACCTTTAAACGCTTCGCCAATTGTACAACATGCCTTCACTATTTCTCTAAAATCATCTCCATTTAAAGACATGTGTTTAAATCAAACACACAATAGTGAGAGAGGCCAAATAGTAAAGGAGGTTCAACACCGATCTCTGTTTAAATAGAGATGCCTTCAACTGAAGGTTTTGCAAAAATCAGAAAGGAACATTATAAACCCATCAAAAAATTGCACATTAATTTTCCTCGTGGTTACAATCATCATCTCTATCTCGATGGCCTGAATCAGAGATGATTGCTGAGTATTCATTGCTAAACTCAACAAATTTGAAACTGTTACCCCTTGGAAACCCATAACACTACTAGCACAAAATTGGTGAGAAATCAAATTTGGTAAACATTACACTTGTAGTGAGAGGTGGGATTGGTAGTATTTTTCCTGGTGGTAGGCAATCAGATTTTCGTGAGTGTTCAAAGAGTGAAAAAGTGGGAGATTTTGGTGAGAGTTCTAAGAGTGGAAAAGTGGGTAGGAGTTGCTTGGTGAGAGTTAAATAGTGGAGGAAAAAAAAAAGTGTGGAGAATGAATCTATCTATCTATCTATCAATATCCTATAGGAATGTGTTTAGGTCTACTAATCCTCCAAACCTCCCTCCCTAATTTTCTTGAATTTTGATTTTTTTAATTTGTTTAAATTGGGGGGGGGGGGGGGGGGGGGGGGGGGGGGGGGGGGGGGGGGGGGGGACGTGGGAGGGGAAGCTGGAGAGAGAACGTGGGGAGCGGGAGAGATTTTAGGAGAATGAGAAAAAATAATTCAATGCTCCAGTGACAATTTTATAGAGTGACCCAACTTATCTCTGAACCACACGTTTGAGTGGTTCTCACTACAAATCTATCTATCTATCAATATCCTATAAGAATGTGTTTAGGCCTACTAATCCTTCAAACCTCCCTCCCTAATTTTCTAGAATTTTGATTTTTTTAATTTGTTTAAATTGGGAGAGAGAGAGAGAGAGAGAGAGGGAGGACGCGGGAGGGGAAGCTGGAGAGAGAACGTGGGGAGCGGGAGAGATTTTAGGAGAATGAGAAAAAATAATTCAATACTTCAGTGACATTTTTATATAGTGACCCAACTTATCTCTGAACCACACGTTTGAGTGGTTCTCACTACAAAGTATCATCCTATAGGAATGTGTTTATGCCTATTAATCCTCCAAACCTCCATCCGTAATTTTCTAGAATTTTGATTTTTTTAATTTGTTTAAATTGGGAGGAAGAGAGAGAGAGAGAGAGAGAGAGAGAGAGAGAGAGAGAGAGAGAGGGAGAGGGAGAGAGGGAGAGGGGACGTGGGAGGGGAAGCTGGAGAGCGAGAACGTGGGGAGCGGGAGAGATTTTAGGAAAATGAGAAAAAATAATTCAATGCTCCAGTGATATTTTTATATGGTGGCCCAACTTAATTAACCTTCCCCCGCCCCCCTCCCTCCCAATTTAAACAAATTAAAAAATAATTTGTGTGGACTCAACACTTTGTAGTGAGAACCATTCAAAAAATAATATATAGCAGATTCATGTTGATAAGACATTGTGATATTCCAATCACCCCAATTCTCAATTTGAATATTCTGAGTAGTGATAATTTCAAAGGGTACTTAAATATCCATCCTCAACCTAGACACGACTTATGTTTTCATCCTTGTCATTTTGAACACTTATGTTTTCATCCCCACATTAAAATAAACCCAATATTACCCTTCTACATACTATTATATAGTAATGAATTTTGGGATGGAAAGTTAAGTTCTGGAGTCCCAACAGAAAAGATAATGATTTGTCCCCGTAGATTTCGCCAATATTCGGCCGAATATCTCGCCAATTGAAACCCATTTCCATTTTGAAACTCCATTTCTAAATCTGAACCCCCATTTCCATTGAAACCCCCTCTTGCAAATCTAAAACCCCATTTCGATCCATTTTGTCCATTTTTGCACGTTCTACAAAAATGGTCTCCTGGTAAAACCTTAATGGCGAACACATTCTAGTCCTCCGACCCCATCACCAGCGGTCCTCACTGGCCATCCTTCCACCACATCGTAGCAAGGGCGGCGCATGGTGGTAAGTGCCAAAATATACATATTTTGGCCCTTCAAACTACATTTATTAGTCATTCATTTTGGTTAATTGATATTTAATTTTGCTTTTTCTGTTTATAGGTTGTTCGAGCTCGGTTTCCAATAATTTGGGTAAAAAGAAGAATTTATAGAAGTTCTGGATCAAAATGCAAAGTCCTTTGAAGTTGAATGGCTAATGTGTTATAATGTGAAGTCCAAGGGCCTTTTATGTTATCAGGGGATTAAAACCCTACTCCTATATAAGTCATGGTGTACTGACTTCAGAATAGAAGGAAAAAAGGCTGCTGCCGTCGAAAGTTACGGACGGAACGGGGGCTGCCGCTGCGGAGACTTTGTTCTGTTAGTTTTCTTCAGAGTATTTTTTCTTCTTCAAGTTATTACAAGTTTTGTTCAAGTATTCTCGGTTCGGTAACTCGTTTTAATTTTTGTTCTTTGTAGCATGCCATAGAAGACTTAGAAGAGTCTTCCAATTGCCACTGTCCTTGTGGGGTTCTCATAATTCATGCTCAACCCTCTTGAGTGGTCGGAGTCGATTCAAATCCTATCTTCTTTTTTTGTTGTTATTTTCTGAGTCCAGTCACATCCATTGCGCTAGATGATTATGAAGGAATTGACTAAACTTTTCCCAGTCCAATTTGCACTTCCAAATATTCTAAGAAGTGATTTGAAACCCATAGAAGAAGAGTGATTCAGTGAAAGTGAAGAAAGAAAATGCATCAAGGGTTAAGAAACTTTTCTCGGCATAGCAGCAAAGTAGACAATGCGTTTTTAGATCTAGTGAAGTATGTAAGTTGGCAACTTGTTCATCTGTATAATCTTTCTGACTATGCGTTCTTAGATCAAGTGAAGTATGTAAGTTTTACAATTGAGTAATGTCAAGCTCAAAGAGCATGAACAATTCTAAGGAGTTGGCGTACGTCAATGGCAGAGCCATGATTTAGATTGGAGGGTGACAATCACCCAATTTGCACTTCCAAACATTCCAAGAAGTGATTTCAAATCCCTAGAAGAAGAGTGATTTAGTGAAGTGAAAGAAAAAAAATGCATTAGCGGTTAAGAAACTTTTCAGTATACCCTTTTTTTTTTTTTTTGAATGTATGTAGCTAAGTATTGCTAGATTTCTAAGAGGGTTCCAACCTAAAACCAATTGAAAATGGTGGTGTAGCCTCTAGAATATATTAACCAAGTTTAGATGCCTTAAATGAGCGATGTGGGACAAGTATAACACTCTCCCTCACATGCAGCCCGGATGCACGTGGAAGATGACAAACCCGGAGACCAAGAGCTGAGTTTGACTAGGGCGACGAAGATGACAGAGACTTTCTCACGAGTGGTGAGACCACCTAAGATCTAGCTCTGATATATACCATGTTAGATTTCTTGGAGGGTTCAAACCTAATTAAAACTAATTGGCAATAGGTGGAGTAGTCTCTAAAGCGATGTGCTACAAGTCTAGCAAGTAGATCAAGTAGCAATTTTTGTAAATAAAATTGGCAACCTATTCATCTGTTTAATATGTCTGACTATGCGTTTTTAGATCAAGTGAAGTATTTAAGTTTTACAATTGAGTATTGTCATGCTCAAAAGCATGAACAATTAAGGAGTTGGTGTACAATCAATGGCAGAGCCAAGATTTAGATTGGAGGGTGATGCTATTTAATGGGGGTTCACTTGCATTATTGAATATTTTTTTGTAGAAATGTGAAGAGAAATGTTGACTGTTAAAGTGTAAATTAAAGCAACGCTGTGGAAAATTTTCTCCTCTCTTCAATTCCTTGCATGTCATCCGTTTAACTGGAAGATTAGCATAAATCAAGCTTTTCATTGAGAGTCTACAAACAATAATGGCTGTAACTATCCTTGTGAAAAATTCTGTTGTTCTCTCTATGTAAAATTTAGAATTTATGGTCAACCTTCTTGAATGTTCGGATTCCGTCGACATCCAAGCTTTAATTTTCCTAGAAAATGGGAACCATGCCTTTGGATAAGGTAATCAACAGAATTGGAACCATGTAGCCAAGTGGGTGAAGGCCGGCAAAAGAGTTCACACTGGACTGCCGGCTCATATATTTTGGAGGCTGGAAGCGTATATCACTCTGTCGATGTCCGCGGCTATTCCTAAGGTTGTTCTTGTTCCGTGTTATGATTCCTTATATGATTAGGATATGTTTAAGTCACTTTTGAGCATGATTGCTTATGTCCTTGAGCTCCTTACATATTCATGTATTCCTAAAAAAAAATGATAAAAGTACAAAAAATAACCAAGTAATTGAGTAATGTGATAAGTTTTTTTTTACTCTTTGGGATAAGTTTTTTTAATCAAATGTAAGAGCACATTTTTTTTTGTAGTTCTGTTGTGGCTGTTAGCTGAAAATGTTGGACAAAGTAATTAAGCAATGTGATTTTTCATAATATATACTACAAAAACTAACAAAAACTAAAGCAATAAATGAGAGAGGAAAGGTCTGAGAAGTGAAAAAATAAACATAGAGTTGCATGGGAGTCGAGTCACACTCTGCTGATGTCCGCGGCTATTCCTAAGGTTGTTCTTGTTCCGTGTTATGATTCCTTATATGATTAGGATATGTTTAAGTCACTTTTGAGCATGATTGCTTATGTCCTTGAGCTCCTTACATATTCATGTATTCCTAAAAAAAAATGATAAAAGTACAAAAAATAACCAAGTAATTGAGTAATGTGATAAGTTTTTTTTTACTCTTTGGGATAAGTTTTTTTAATCAAATGTAAGAGCACATTTTTTTTTGTAGTTCTGTTGTGGCTGTTAGCTGAAAATGTTGGACAAAGTAATTAAGCAATGTGATTTTTCATAATATATACTACAAAAACTAACAAAAACTAAAGCAATAAATGAGAGAGGAAAGGTCTGAGAAGTGAAAAAATAAACATAGAGTTGCATGGGAGTCGAGTCACACACTCCCAATAGCATGACAACATTACATGATCACTGAACCAAGTACATGATTTGTGTTTTTATTTGGAAACATTATAATATTAAAATGTAAGTTACATTATAGTGTAGAAACTTTATATCCATCTCAAAACCAATTGGCAATGAGTGAAGAAGTCCCAGATGTTATTAAGTGATCATCCATTCCACTCCCAGGCAATGTGGGACTTTATTTCCTTAACATCCCCACTCACGTGCAGCCGCGTTCGAGGTCTGTCACGTGTGACCACTTTTGGGTCCTATCATCATGCAACGTTTTTGCTGGTCTGTCATCGTGGGGTGTAGATTGTAAATTTTTAAAATGTGGGGTGGAATGGGCCCCGCTCTGACGCCATGTAGAAACTTTATATCCATCTCAAAACTAATTGGCAATGAGTGGAGAGGTTCTAGATGTTATTAAGAGATCACTCATTCCACTCCCAAGCAATATGGGACTTTATTTCCTTAACATATAGTGGGGCCTCAATTTAAAGAAAAATCGCTAACCAAGGACCGGAGATTCTTGAATGTTCGGATTCCGTCTACATCCATGTTTAACCAATGGGGAAGATTTGGAAGCAAACAAATGAGGAAGTCTTGGAAAGACTTAAAGGAAATCATGTTTAACCAATGGTCGAATAGTAGATTTATGTTGATAAGACATTGTGATCCAATCACCCCAATTCTCAATTTCAATTTGAATATTCTGAGCAGTAATTTCAAACCCCTACGACCTGTTTGTAAGCAGGATAAGTTTTGAAGGGGTGTTTGGGGATAATAATAGGAATGAGATATGGTAGAAGGGGGTCTTATCATATTGGGGTGATAAGTTGCATTTCCGTAAATAGTAGTGCCATTTTTTTATTATTGACAAATAATAATAGCAGTTTTTGTAAGTAGAAGCTGGATATATAGAGGGTCCTAAATTTTGGACAAGGGGATGCTGGCCAAAATCAAGTTCGGTAGGCGAAAATCGTACAATGCTTCAGACTCTAAATTTCTGGCCTCTTACGCTATTGTGACACCATGGAAAGCAACGAGTAGTGGACTACTGTGTCTTTTTATGCAGAAATTTTTGAAAAAAGATAAAATGCTTGACAATGCTTTGGACTCTAGATTTCGGGACTCGTACGCTATTGTAACACCATGGAAAGCAACGAGTACCATGTCTTTATGCAGAAAAAATTTGAGTCCAATGAAGTAGACAATAATCTCCTTTTCAACCAAAGGTGCATTATTTTTCATGTTTGATCAAGAGTCAAGTGAAGCAGACAAATAAATAATCTTCTTCTCAACTAAATTCCACACTCAATGAGCAGTTGGAGTGTATTTGGTTGCCTTTGGCTCCGGATAAGATAATCAACAGAATTGGAACCATGTACCCAAACGGGTGAAGACCGGCGAACTTGTTAGTGAGGGCAAAATGCAGAAACTACTTCACACTATGATGAGCCGAGACGATGTCGTACTTATTGTTTCTTTAAACCAACAAAGCTCAATACCCGGAAAATATCAGTAAGACAATGCCAAAAACTGAGCCTCTGCCATCATTTGTTACATAATGCAGGTAAATTGAGCAATCAGGGGCAATGGGATTATACAACTCAACGGCATCCGAATATATTGCAAAAAGAAGCTATTGGCTTCAGTGTTAAAGAAAACTTATGAATTACACAAGGCTTGAACATCATATCAAGAAAGCTAATTGACACATATTGAAGCGTATTACAGACTCATGCTGCTTATAGACTTAGTTCCTTCGCTCCATTTTCTTCTGCATTTGTTCCTCCTTCCAAACGTCTCAACAAACCATTCGTAAAACCTCAGGGTCAAAGTGGTTCCAATAACCAACCCAACTATAAGCCCACTTCCATATCCCATGAATATGACAGACCATCCAGTAAATACCACTCAGAAACTCAGTTTCATCGTCGACGTGAGAGCTGTGTCTTGGTGGCGGCGGTGGTGACCCCTCAAAATTTTCACATGACGTTGACAGAGGGACACCGCACAATCCTGAATTCTCATCATATGAGCTATTTTCAAATGTACCGAATTGTTTCCCATAAGGTATAGGACCTGTGAGATGGTCATGCGAAACGTCTACTATTGCAAGGAATGTGGGTTGGATTAGTTGCTGAGGGATATTTCTTGAGAGTACGTTTTGAGATAGGTCCAATGAGTCTAGCTTTGCCAGACTTGCCAAGGATGATGGGATAGCTCCAATGAGATTGTTCTTGGACATGATTAGCGCTTGAAGCCAGTGAGACTTCCAAGAGATTCTGGAATTTCGCCACTGAATTTGTAGTTTGACAGATCTATAGCTACAAAAGCACTTTGGATCTTCTCATATACCCTCACAGGGGTAGAGGTGTGTAGAGTGTCCGAGTTTTAAAATTTTTATTTTATATATATTTGATTTTAAATATTATTGATAATTATTTGTGTATAGTAACTTATAATCTTAAGAATTTTGCTTCGATTTGATTAAAAATTGGTTATTTTACATTCTCATTTCTCAATTTCTTTCATAAATGAAAAATAAGCACATGACAGTTGAAATAGCCTAAAGAATAAATTCAATGTACGAATGTAATGAACTGAAAATCAAAACCTTATGATATAATAATTATACGTTCCGATAAAAAATATATGTCTGTTAAGCCGGCCTTCCCCGGAAAGAAAACACTGGCTCCGCCACTGTAACCTCAGTATGCCTTTCTATGCTATTTTCATTGAATAGGTCTAGAGGTTTTTTTTATTGTTTTTTTTTTTTTGGTTGAAAACTTGGTTTTGGAATTAGACCGGTCATTCATGCACGTTTTTCTGTGGTTAACTCTGACGACATTGGCTGACTATCTAATGAATAAGCTTATCGAATTCATTCGAATTTTGAGGCTATCATTACATCTAGGGATTCATTTATTTTGTGGTCTCAAATCTCAGATTGGAAGGCCGGCCGTGGTGTTCTCATTTGCGGAAGAAGAAGCTGGTGTCAGAAAAGTACTTCCGATGCTGCATGATGAGTTTGAACTAACCATGGCATTAAGTGGATGCCATTCACTCAGCGAAATCACACTGTGGCCGATTGGGACCTTCCTCAACCGTTGGGCCAGGTTATGAAAACGTGCGTGAAAAAATGTTAGCAAATGTATTCGTTATTGCAGATTGAAGATATATGATTGTGTGTTCAAGAGGATGCCTTTCCTTTGAACTCGTATCTGTTTACGATATTTTACATGTACTATGAAAACGTTCTGAAATGACAATGGATAGATGTAATTTCCAGAAATGGCAGCTTTTTCGTTTCTTGTTGCTGTAACAAATTCATACGCGTATTTATGGTTGATACAAGTTTTAAAAAGGATATTATACTCTCAGTTATTGACTTTTGGGGGAGCCTTGGGTCAGAATATTTTTGGTCATACTTAAGTTTACACCTCTATGTTGTGTCACATAGGCCCGGCGAGCAATGCCGAAATTCCTGCATTCTAAACAGAAATCTCCCTTTACTTGCCTTGATCCAAAAAGCAGCTCGGATTAATACAAGACCTTTGCTCAAACTCTCATAAGGCACAACCCATTTCAAATGAGTTTAATACATGTACAGTACTTTATTTCTGAGAGCATTAATTGATTTCTTGTCATGGCGGAAATGGATTCAAGTATTGAATTCAACCGCCCGAGTGTGAATCAAATGGAGCTGAGAGGACAACTCAACTTGTGATCAGAGATTTGGTCCCACAAGATCTCTCCCAATAATGGATTTGGGGCAAATTGATCCCAGCGTGACTACCATTGAATGCTTTCTTCTTTGTCTTCTCCCCTCTTGTAACTCTCTATATATTGGTGAGTATATGTAGTGTGTAAGGTATGGAAAGAACAGAGAGTGGTGAGGCTGAGTGTGTGTGAACCTTTGTCTGAGAGAGGGTTTTCATGATTGTGTGTGTTTGATTGGTTTGAGAACCTGAGGCACAACATCAAGACCTGTGAATGCAATTACTAAGGATACATGAAAGAAATTGTATTCTTAGTTCCAAAGTTTCTGGTTACTTCTCTCTAGTTCCGAGGAAAGTCCATAATGATCTATCAAAATTAAAGGTTCCTGTTGATGATATATATTGTCACAGGAAGAGGCACAGAGTTCTGCCCACCTCCACCAATCTTGGGGACCAATCTCATCCTCCACTAGCAGGGGCCCAACTCCAACTAAAGCCAAGGCAAAACCCATTTGGACTGGCCCCATACGTGTTTATAATAGCTGAGATTCAAAATTGTCGCAATTCTGAAATTGGTAATGTTGGGGGCGTGTATTTTCTTTGTTGCTATCAAGAATCTATGTGTGCTTTTAAGGGGTTGTTTTGGTTATATGTATATGTAAGAAAATTCTTTGCAAGGCTTCCGGTATTGATAAGTTATCAATTGTCTCAAGTTGTTAAGGAATTGGCCCAACAATTTATATCAAGCTATTCAACACCATCCTCTCGTTTAAATGCGTCTTACACGTAGAGATGCAAATATGCATGCAGCAGCATTGGTACCAAATGAACATGGTATAGGAAAATGAAAAAATTGCAAGTTGAAATCTCCTCGAAGAATTTTGGATTTTTGGAAAATTTTCCATGGGAACATGCAGTTAACTTCATACTTGTGTGGATTTCACAAAAGTGAGAATCAAGGCCATATATATGCCAACTTTTGTAGAAAACTTTCTCCATTGTCTCCTACAATTTGCGAGGAATCAACTAATTTTTTCTCAGTAAATGGAGAAAAAGAGAAATGAGAAGGCTTGGGAAGACTTCTGCACATGAAGTAAACAGACAAAGGGAAATCATGTTTAACTAATTACTACCCAAATAGCAGACCCATCCTGTGGGACATAATTCTAAGAAGTGATTTTAAACCCGTAGAAGAGGAGTGAAGGAGTATAAAGAAAATACATTAGGGGTTAAGAAACTTTTCAGTAGACTTTTTTTTTAAAATTGTATTCCAGCAAAAAGTAGATCAAGTAGCTATTTTTCTAAACAAAACTGACAACTTTTTCATCTGTATATAATCTTTGTGAATATGAGTTTTTAGATCACATGATATGTAATGTTTTACAATTGAGTAATGCCATGCTCAAAAGCATGAATAATTAAATAATTAAAGAGTTGGCGTACAGTCAATGGCAGAGCCAAATTTTTGATTGGAGGGTGATGTTGTTTATTGGGGGTCCACTTGCATTATTGAATATTTTTTTGTAGAAATATGAAGAGAAAAGTTGACTGTTAAGTGTAAAGTGACGACGCTGTGGAAAATTTTCTCCATTAGCCATGTACCTGATTTGTGTTTGGGGGCAGCTATTCGCAACCCATTATTTTCTCCATTAGCCTGTTAAAATTTTACAACTAATTACAAACATGACCCCAATGCAATATGACCTAATTTCCCTCATCTTCTTCCTCCCTTCCCATTCTTCCTCAACAGTTCAGCCGATCAAAAAAAAAAATAGTTCAAGTTTGCAAAAAAATTTCAGTCAGACTCCTCCCTATTCAAATTCTCTCGGCTCCTCTCTCATTCTTTATCATCTCTTAAACTTTTCAATTCTTCCCTTACAGATTTCAATCTCAAAAGAGAAGCAAGGATTATATATTGTATCAATGGAGGGTTCCTCTCCTTCCATTGAAAAAGAACAAGATGACCCACTTCTAGGTTTTGATATGAATATGGAAATTGAATCAAATTCATCATCTTCTCTCTTCTCCTCTCTTTCAAGTTTTTTTAACATCTCAATCTCAGTCGACTTCCTCCTTCCTCCACCTAGATCTTTTTGATTTTTCGACCAAGATTTTCGGATTTTCAGGTTCGAAAAAGTGTACTTTTTTTGACATTTAACTACTGAATATTACTAATATTTTCGACAATCATGTTCCAAAATTTAAGTCACAAAAACATATTTTTTGTGAAATATAAATTCGGTAATTAGTTACCGTAATACCTACGTAATTTCGGTAATTACCTACCATGTAACGTTAACTTTTTCGACATTCAGGTTCCGAATTCAAACGTAAGTCAAAATAATTTTGTCAAATAAAATTTTGGTAAGCAAATACCAAAATATATACTAAAATTCGGTTTTTAAATGTCGTTTAATGCTAATAATTTTGACATTTATAGACCAAACGTCTTCATCGTCAGCACAATTTTTTGATTTTTCGATTTTGAACTAATTACGTGGGTTTCGTTTTCAATCTCACATGCTTACAGACAAAAAAGGTTTCACAGCCATCTTAAACCTATTATTGGAGAAAAAATGGAAAATGTTGTTGTGGTGGTGGTTCAGTGGTGGCGGTTATAGAGGTGGTGGTTCGGCAATGGTGCAACGTGGTGCGCGGTGAAGATATAGAGGAGGGAGGGAGAGAATGACGAGAAGAAGAGGTCAATGGTGGTGGCTATGGAGGTCAATGGAAGTTGCGATGGATGTCTGTGGGGGCGGCGATGGAGGTATGTGGTGGTGGTGGTAGCAATGGAAACCAGGAGAGAGAGGATGGAAGGAGGGGTATACTAGGAAGTTTAGGTGAATTTTGTGGGTTATTTGGAGTAAATTTTATATTAAACATATGAGTGGTGGGTTAAGTGAAGGAAACGGGTTAAGAGAGGAAATAGAGGGTTGCGAATAGCCGCCCCCTTAATGGAGAGCAAATATGCATTTTCAAGCTTTCCAAATCCAGGGCCATGGCTGTAAGGACTTTTGTCGTTCTTTCTCTCAGAAGAATTGATGGTTTGATGATGGGGTTTGTGTGTAGAGTCTGAGGTTCGCTTTGGTTTTTGGTTGTTCTTTGTTGGTCTTTGTGGTTTTTCGGTATTCAGTTGGCATTTTGCCTTCTTTTAGGTCTCGGGTGGCTTAGTGCTGGTGTGCCTTTGATCATTTTAATCTTTGTAATCCTTTATAAAGATTAATAAATTCTTTTTACTTAGAAAAAAAAAATATAGAAGAGCCCCACCAGTAACCGGATATGTGGAAATTTTTTGTGGGGGAGGATTGAGTCCAGTTTTTTCTCCAACCAATCCAGTCCAGTTTTGGACCATTTGTGGGCCCTTCCCACAATAATGATTACAACTGTTCACTTTTTAGAGCTCGTCAAAAATATTGATCACGCCAAAACTCACATTGATCGAATATCATTTGATATAATTTCGAAATGCATTAAGTTTGTGAGAAAAAAAAAAAGTGTGCAACGTACAATGGATTATCACTTGTATCTGACTTCGACGGAAACATCGGAAAACGAACTTCTCATGTTTCCTTAGATGGCAAATACGATTTTGCACTTAACCGGTACACTTCGGAAAACCATTCGTGCAGTCAGGCTAGTTTTATTGATACATTTGCATGTCCATCAAAGTCCAGTGAAGCTAGTTTTTTCACAAAACCATTCGTTTTTGTGTCGTCTACAAAATAAGCTGCTTGGATCAACATTTTAGAACTCTGTTAGGAGCAATATTTTAGAACTCTGCCAATTGATGTTTCAAAAACAAGGGAAAGCCTACAATATGCTTCAATTTTATGGTTCATTCATAACAGTTTGGTGTGTTTTGTGATTTTTGTTCTAAAACTCGTAACTTTTCAGCAATAGAATTCGCAACATTTTCACTATGTTTCATTAGTAACATTTTGGTTCATTTGGTAACTTTTATTAGAGGTGGCAATTCTAACCCATATTTCTTAACCCGCCTAAATCCGCCCACTTGTAACCCAACCCAATCCGCCCGTATTGTATAATGGGTTAATATGGGTTCAACCCATATTTTTATGGGTTTTGATGGGTTGAGAGTAGATTTAATATGAGTTAGAATTAAAAATGGTCAAGCACCACTTTTTCGCCCACAGCCGCACTGTCTCCCGATGACTTTGTACTAATGAAATTAAAAATGGTCCAATTCACCCATCTCTCTCTCTCTCTCTCTCTCTCTCTCTCTCTCTCTCTCTCTCTCTCTGTTTCGGCAACAAAAAGACAAAAATAATATAATTACAAGACCAATCATTTGAGCTCCTCTCCCTTTTTTGGACTTTTTTTTGTCTTTATTCAACTTTTTCGCTTTTATCGTTTTGCAACAAGTATTTTACGATTTTTGATTTGCTCCAATTATAAAAATAAAAATTATGACTTTTACCCAAATATTTTTAAAAACATCCAAGATAAAGCCTAAAAAACCAGTCGTTGGGATTTATCTTGAATATTACAAAAAATATTAGGGTAAAAGTAAAAAAAAATTACTTTTTCGATTCTCTCGTCGAGACGGACTAATAGGGATAAAAAAATTTATCGCAAAACAAACAAATACAAAAAAATTTGAATAGAAACAAAAAAAAAGTCACTTGACTTTTTAATCCCAACCTAAACGGTGGCTTCGGCGAATGCAACTGTACAATCGGTGCATTTATCGCCCTCCAGACAATTCTCTAATGCGGCCTCTGACTCCTCGTTGAAGTTACGTTACTGTTTGGAAATGGGAAAAAAAAAACCCTAAATTTTTAAAGCTTTTTTAGCCTCTAATTGCTTCATTTTTATTCAAAAAAAATTAAATTTTAATCATAAAATTTTTCTTTTTTGAATCCTCGACAAATCAGAGAAGGGGGGAGGAGAGGGGAAGAGGGGGGGAAAAAAATAAAAAGAAGAAGAGGAAAACGGGTCGGGTCGGGCGGTTTGGGTTTGGCTTGACCCATATTCGACACGACCCGTTTCAACCCATTTACTTTTTGACCCATATTTAACCCACCAATATTTGACCCACGACTCGTTTCAACCCGTTCAGATCCGCTCGTTTGCCACCTCTAACTTTTATGCTAAATATAATAATCATAACTTTTAAGCAATAGAATTGGTAACGTTTAAGATATGTAACGTTGATGGGTAGATTTGCCATTAATAGAAGAGCCCCACCGGTAGATTTGCCATCAATAGAAGAGCCCCACCTTCATTGGACTTCATTGGACTTCAACGGAAACGTCGGAAAGCGAACTTCTCATATTTCGTTACATGGTAAATACGATTTTACACTTAATCGGTACATTTGCGAAAATAAAACGCAATACATTTGCATGTCCGTCAAAGTCCAGTAAAGCTACATTTGCATGTCCATTAAAGTCCAGTCAAGCTAGTTTTTTTCACAAACGTCTATAAAATGAGCTGCTCGGATCCATATTTCAGAACTTTGTTAGGAGCTACATACAAATTCGAGTTTAGAGAGATCGCGAGAGATGTGGTACAGGAGGGGGATGCGCTCCGTCCTTAATAACGCAAAAATCAATGTCCCCTTCTCCAACCCCACATAGTTTAATTTACGTGGACAATCCCACACGCATGTACAAGTCAGCCCCTAGATGTTTAAATCAAATACCACACGTCCAAACAAAGACTTGCAAAAACATTACAAAATTAGAATGGGATTGGTATTGTGTGGTTGGAGGTGGACCTTCATCGTACATATATAGTTGACACTATATAAATTGAGGGAAAATGACGGTTCAAGATGTGTTTTGATAATTAATACCCGTTAAGGACATGCTGAGAATATTTGTTAATGCTGAAAATGTCCTTGGCGGATATTAATTATCGAAACACGTCCTTTGCCATCATTTTCCCAATAATTGAGAGCTCAAACCTATCACGAAGATGAGTCCAGTAACCACATCTCTCTCTAATACTGTTCTCCTAGCCCTATTCCTCACCCTCATCCCATTGCTTCACAGCAAAGCGCACGCCCTTGACACAATAATGTCATCCCTTAGTCCAGGGACGGAACCAGAATTTCGTAAACGCCAGGGCCGAATTATGAACAACAAGATTTTGAAATTTTAAGGTTCGCGAATTTAATATTTTGTTTGGTTTGCGGGAGTTTTTTTTGGTAATAAGCGGAGAGATAGAAAGAGAAATTAGATTAATAGTTGAAGGAAAAACTTATGGAAGACCGTGTGCAGGGAGAAAATTTTGGTTGTGGGACCTAAAACAAACACATTCTTCAAGTATTTAAATGTGTAAATAACACCCAATACAAAATACAATATCCACGTATTCTTAACAAACTAAAAAATAACTAATATTAATATTAAAATTCGAAAAAAAAAAAATTCCCGGAACCACGCGGGGGCCGTGGCCCCCATATGCCCCAATGTGGTTCCGTCATTGCCTTAGTCTTAATGACACTATAAACGTCAATAAGCTAATGGGATTGTTTATGTAAAGGTGTTTCTTACCCTTGAATAATGTATAACCAGCTATAGTTAACAATCTTGGGTGAATAAGCTAATGGCTAAAAATAAAATGACTGCCTCGTCCTTAGGAAAATGTCTGTCTAGTTCTTATGCTGAATTCAACGAACCGTACAAGAAGTTTTCGAGTCTCTCCGATTCCTCTGTTTTCTCTCTGGGTGAGGTCACATTCATAGAACTCAAAATATTGTAAACCACTGTAAAGTGGTTGGTTCAATGGGTAAGCGTTTAGATTTTCTAGCTTAATGCTTGGGTTCAAGTTCTGTAACCGCTCGATGGAGCTGTCTTGTTTTTCAGAAATCAATGCACGCGGTAGACCTAGTTTCGGACTCGACATAGGTGCACGGGGTCTCTTGTGATCCCTATGTGGTGCTCTCCTGTCATCTCTAGTGACATATGAATGCGAACATGTCCACTTTTTTTTTTTTTTGATCCGGGTTAACATGTCTACTTTGAAGTCATTAATCATTCCCAGTAACATTTTTCATGGAGAATCAGAATAGCTCTGAATTGAACAACAGCCAAGCAAGTGTATGCATACGGTTCAACTTACTTGCAATAACTACAAAGATTGCATAACACAAATACGTATCACATAAAACAAAGTCATTGTGTGCAAGAATGGATATAACTAAGATGGTGTGCACTGTGCACCAAAGGAAAAGAAATGTGGTCCAACGGGGACGACCAAAGTAAGGGAGGTCCTCTTTTTGCTACGGTACATGAATTCAATTTCTTATTCAACTTAAGAATACAAAAAGATAGGTACGTCATGACTGCTTCCAAAAATTGAGATAAAGAGGGCGAGAGTCTGTTCATTCTAGAATTAAGGAACTGATTCCATAGTGAGATTTATACAGGATGCCTAATCAACCTTTGTTAACTCTAATGAACTAGTTTTTTTTTGTTTTTGTTTGGCAACTCTAATGAACTAGTTATATTTCTTAAAATTAGTAATGTTTTAACTAATTACTGCCCCAATAGCAAACCCATCCTGTGGGACATCATTCTAAGAAGTGATTTCAAACCCGTAGAAGAGGAGTGAAAGGGTATAAAGAAAATACATTAGGGGTTAAGAAACTTTTCAGTAGACCTTTTTTTTTTTATTGTATTCCAGCAAAAAGTAGATATGTAGCTATTTTCCTAAACAAAACTGGCAACTTTTTTCATCTGGGTATAATCTTCCTGACTATACATTTTTAGATCACGTGAAGTATGTACGTTTTATGATTGAGTAATGCCATGCTCAAAAGCATGAACAATAAAGGAGTTGGCGTATAGTCAATGGCGGAGCCAAGATTTAGATTGGGGAGTGACGCTGTTTAATGAGGGTCCACTTGCATTATTGAATATTTTTTTTAGAAATGTGAAAAGAAAAGTTGACTATTAAGTGTAAAGCGACGCTGTGGAAAATTTTCTCCTCTCTTCAATTCCTTGCATGTCATCCGTTCAACTAGAAGATTATAAACCAAACTTTTCATTGTGAGTCTACAAACAATAATGGCTGTAACTGTCCTGGTGGAAAATTCTGTTGTTCTCTCTATGCAGAATTTAGAATTTATGGTCAACCTTGTTGAATGTTCGGATTCCGTCGACATCCATGGTTTTCCTAGTAAATGGGGAAGATTTGGAAGCAGACAAATGAGTAAGTCTTGGAAAGACTTAAAGGAAATCATGTTTAACCAATGGTCGAATAGCAGATTCATGTTGATAATACATTGTGATATTTCAATCACCCCAATTCTCAATTTGAATATTCTAAGTAGTGATAATTTCAAACCCCTACAACACGTTTGTAGGTGGAACAAGTTTTGAAGGGGTGTTAGGGGATATGGTAGAAGGGAGTATTATTATATTGGTGTGATTATTAATACATGGTTCGTTTGGGTAAGGGGACAAGGATGGATAGTTGCATTTCCATAGATAGTAGTGCCATTTTTTTTAATTATTGATTAGTAATAGCAGTTTTCCTAAGCAGAAGCCAGATATATGGAGGGTCCTAAATTTTGGACAGGGGGAGGCTGGCCATAATCAAGTCCGGTGGGCAAAAATCGTGCAATGCCTCGGACTCTAGATTCCGGGCCTCGTACGCTACTGTGACACAGTGGAAAGCAACGAGTACCATGTCTTTATATATGCAGAAATTTTTTGGGAAAAGATAAAATGCTTGACCGAGAGTCAAATGAAGCAGACAAATAATCTCCTTTTCAACTAAAGTTGCATTATTTTCCATGCTTGACCAAGTGTCGAATGAAGCAGACAAATAAATAATCTCCTTCTCAACTAAAGTTGCATCCTCTTCCATACTCATGGAGCGGTTGGAGTGCATTTGGATGCCTCTGGATAGGGTAATCAACAGAATAGGAACCACATAGCCAAGTGGGTGAAGACCGGCGAAAGAGTTCACATTGGACTGCCGGCTCATATATTTTGGAGGCTCGAAGCGAATTCCTTATATTGAGCTCCTTACATATTCATGAATTCCTTAAAAAAAATGATAAAAGTAGAAAAAATAACAAAGTAATTGAGTTATGTTATAAGTTTTTTTTAACTCTTTGGGATAAGTTTTTTTAATCAAATGTAAGAGCACATTTTTTCTATAGTTCTGTTGTGGCTATTAGCTGAAAATGTTGAACAAAGTAATTAAGTAATGTGATTTTTCATAATACTACAAAAAGTAACAAAAAGTAAAGCAATAAATGAAAGAGGAAGGGTCTGAGAAGTGAAAAAAATAAACATAGAGTATCATGGGAGTCGAGCCACACACCCCAATACCATGACAATATTACGTGGCCACTGAACCAAGTCATGATTTGTGTTTTTATTTGAAAACATTCTAATACTAAAATGTAAGTTACATTATAGTGGGGCCTCAATTTTGGACCAAAATTCGGGAGCTAGAAGCGGTCGCTTCTCTCACCTCCCCTATGAGCCTGCCCTGCACTGAAGGGCCAAAGAAAAATCTCTGGAGCTAAGTAAACGACCCCAACGTTGGACTTAAAACCCGTTCTTGTTATGCGTGAATGGTGGATTGATTAAGCTGGTTTACTTGCTAACTCAGTTGGCCAGTTTATGCTTGACTTGTCCTAAAGAGTGTTTTTTATGTTCCATTTTTTTGAAGTGTTACTTTGAGGAAGGAAGAATGGTATCCAAGATAATACCAATGGGGATAAAACATAGCAAGACAAGTTCCTGGGCACATCAAGCTTCTGCTGCCTTATTTTTTCACAAATGTAATTCTTTTTTGGCCAAAAGGAAAATACTCATACACACACAAACGCACTCAAATGGACGGGCGGAAAGTTTGAGATGCCGGACACATATTTGACACAGATTGTTTATGGTCGTCCGTTGCGTGGGCCCTCCAAAACAAATCTCGAGGATGATGTTTGACTTTTTTTTTGGAAAGTTTCTGATGTTTGATTTGTCTCTGTGGGGGGTTTGATTCTAGCTAGCTACAATAGTTTGATACTGAACTAGGAGGATTTCTTGCTTTCATATTTGCAGTTTATTTCTTGGAGTGTCAATTGATTTCTTTTCATGGCAGAAATGGATGCAAGGCCTGTGAAATGGTATTCTTAGTTCCAAAGTTTCTGCTTACTTCTCTTTAGTTGTGAGGAAAGTCCATAATGACCAATCAAAGTTAAAGGTTCCCGTTGATGATATATATTGTCACAGGAAGAGGCATGGAGTTTTGCCCACCTCCAGCAATCTTGAGGACCAATCCCATTGTCCACTAACAGGAGCCCAACTAAAATCGAGGCAAAGCCCCGTTTGGACTTGCCCCAAACGTGTTTACAATACCCAAGATTCAAAATTGTCTCGGTTCTGAAATTGGTATTTCGCGGGACATATATATTCTTTGTTGCTAGCAGGAATCAATGTGGGCTTTTAAGGGGTTGTTTTGTTTGTATGTAAACGTAAGAAAATTCTTTGCGAGGCTTATGGTATTGATAAGTCATCAATTGTCTCAAGTTGTTTAGGAATTGGCCCAACAATATATCAAGCTATTCAAGATCATCCCTCTCGTTTAAATGCGTCTTACACGTGGAGATGCAAATATTCAAAGATAGATTGAAACAGAACACCAATAGGAGATGCAAATATTATGCAAAAGAGACAAGAATGGCCATGCCTCACAAGTTACAAAGACCAAATCAATGATTGAGACCCGGATTCCTGGTTTACTGTAAGTGTATAACCATTCAATTGAGTGTTAGTCCTTGTAAGTTGAAATAATATGCTGAATTTGTATAACCAGTCAATTGAGTGCTAGACCCGGATTCCTGGTTTACTAAGAAGAGTCTACCAACTGCCACTGTCTTTGTGGGGTTCTCGTAATTCATGTTCAACCTTCTTGAATGGCTGGAGTTGATTCAAATCCTATCTTCTTTTTTTTGTTATTTTCTGAGTCAAGTCACATTCATTTCGCTAGATGATGATGAAGGAATCAACTAAATTTTTCCCAGTAAACAGACAAAGGGAAATCATATTTAACTAATTTCTACCCCACTAGCAGACCCATCCTGTGGGACATCATTCTAAGAAGGGATTTCAAACCCGTAAAAGAGGAGTGAAAGGGTATAAAGAAAATACATTAGGGGTTAAGAAACTTTTCAGTAGACTTTTTATTTTATTTTATTGTATTCTAGCAAAAAGTAGATCAAGTAGCTATTTTCCTAAACAAAAAGTATATAATCTTTCTGACTTTGCGTTTTTAGACTCGTGGAGTATGTGCATTTTACAATTGAGTAATGCCATGCTCAAAAGCATGAACAATTAAGGAGTTGGCGTATAGTCAATGGCGGAGACAAGATTTAGATTGGAGGGTGACGTTGTTTTATGGGGGCGGTCCACTTGCATTATAGAATATTTTTGTAGAAATGCGAAGAGAAAAGTTGACTGTTAAGTATAAAGCGACGCTGTGGAAAATTTTCTCCTCTCTTCAATTCCTTGCATGTCATCCGTTCAACTAGAAGATTACTTTAAACCAAGCTTTTCATTGAGAGTGTACAAACAATAATGGCTGTAACTGTCCTTGTGGAAAATTTATGTTGTTCTCTCTATGCAGAATTCAGAATTTATGGTTAACCTTTTGAATGTTCGGATTCCATCGACATCCAAGCTTTAATTTTCCTAGTAAATGGGGAAGATTTGGAAGCTGAAAAATCAAGTCTGGTGGGCGAAAATGGTACAATGCCTCGGACTCTAGATTCTGGGCCTCGTACGCTACTGTGACACCGTGGAAAGCAACGAGTACCATGTCTTTATGCAGAAAAAATTTCAGAAAAGATAAAATGCTTGACCGAGAGTCAAATGAAGTAGACAAATAATCTCCTTTGCAACTAAAGTTGCATTATTTTCCATGCTTGACCAAGAGTCGAATGAAGCAGACAAATAAATAATCTCCTTCTCAACTAAAGTTGCATCCTCTTCCATACTCATGGAGTGGTTGGAATGCATTTGGATGCCTCTGGATAAGGTAATCAACAGAATTGGAACCACGTAGCCAAGTGGGTGAACACCGGCGAAAGAGTTCACACTAGACTGCCGACTCATATATTTTGGAGGCTCGAATCGAATTCGTTATATTGAGCTCCTTACATATTCATGAATTCCTAAAAAAAATGATAAAAGTACAAAAAACAACAAAGTAATTGAGTAATGTGATAAGTTTTTTTTTACTCTTTGGGATAAGTTTTTTTAATCAAATGTAAGAGCGCATTTTTTCTATAGTTCTGTTGTGGCTGTGAGCTGAAAATGTTAAACAAAGTAATTAAGTGAAAAAATAAACATAGAGTTGCATGGGAGTCGAGTCACACACTCCCAATAGCATGACAACATTACGTGACCACTGAACCAAGTACCTGATTTGTGTTTTTATTTGGAAACATTCTACTATTAAAATGTCAGTTACATTATAGTGGGGCCTCAATTTTGGACCAAAATTCGGGAGCTGGAAGCGGTCGCTTCTCTCACCTCCCCTATGAGCCTGCCCCGCACTGAAGGGCCAAAGAAAAATCACTGGAGCTAAGTAAACAACCCCAACCAAGGACTTAAAACTCGTTCTTGTTATGCCTGAATGGTGGATTGATTTAGCTGGTTTACCTGCTAACTCAGTTGGCCAGTTTATGCTTGACTTGTCCTAAGGAGTGTTTTTTGTGTTCCATTTTTTTGAAGTGTTACTTTGGGGAAGGAAGAATGGTATCCAAGGTAATACCAAGGGGACAAAAAAAAGCAAGACAAGTTCCTGGGTACATCAAGCTTCTGCTGCCTTATTTTTTCACAAATGTAGTTCTTTTCGGCTAAAAGGCAAATACTCATACACACACTCTCAAATGGACGGGCGGGAAGTTTGAGATGCCGGACACATATTTGGCATAGATTGTTTATGGTCGTCTGTTGCGTGGGCCCTCCAAAACAATCTCGAGGAGGATGTTTGACTTTTTTTGCAAAGTTTATGATGTTTGATTTGTCTTGGTGGGGGGTTTGATTCTAGCTACAATAGTTTGGTACTGAACTAGGAGGATTTCTTGCTTTAATATTTGCAGTGTATTTCTAGGAGCGTCAATTGATTTCTTTTCATGCCAGAAATGGATGCAAGGCCTGTGAATGCAAGTAATAGGGATATATATACATGAAATAAACGGCATTCTTAGTTCCAAAGTTTCTGCTTACTTCTCTTTAGTTGTGAGGAAAGTCCATAATGAACTATCAAAGTTAAAGGTTCCAGTTGATGATATATATTGTCACAGGAAGAGGCACAGAGTTTTACCCAACTCCACCAATCTCGAGGACCAATCCCACTGTCCGCTAGCAAGAGACCAACTAAAGTCCAGGCAAAGCCCCGTTTGGACTGGCCCCAAACATGTTTAGAATACCTGAGATTCAAAATTGTCTCGGTTCTGAAATTGGTATTGCCCGGGACATATATTTTCTTTGTTGCCGGCAGGAATCAATGTGGGCTTTTAAGGGGTTGTTTTGTTTGTATGTATACGTAAGAAAATTCTTTGCAAGGCTTATGGTATTGATAAGTCATCAATTGTCTCAAGTTGTTAAGGAATTGGCTCAACAATGTATATCAAGCTATTCAACATCATCCCTCATGTTTAAACGCGTCTCACACATGGAGATGCAAATATTCAAAGATAGATTGAAACAGAACACTAAGAGGAGATGAAAATATTATGCAAAAGAGCCAAGCATGGCCATGCCTCACAAGTTACAAGTACCAAATCAATGATTTAGACCCGGATTCCTGGTTTACTGTAAGTGTATAACCATTCGATTGAGTATTAGTCCTTTTAAGTTGAAATAATATGATGAATTTGTATTTTTTTGGAAAAGGGTGTCGCGGATCTTCAAGGAATATGTAATGTAACTTTGATCATGAGTCCATACCTCAAAAACCCACGTGAAGATCATAGGTTCCAGCCAACTGACCATCTGGGTTGCTCACTTTCTAGGTTGATGCGTACAATGAAAGATTGAATAGAAATTGACCGTCTAGGTTGCTTACGTTTTTTGATAGAACTTCCAGGAAAGAAAATCAGTTTGACTTAGCATCGTATATTTTCTGATTGTGGATGCTACAGGTATAAGAAAGTTCCTGGATTATTTATCATCAGTGTTTCAAACTAGGTTCTCTAATCAAACAGGTGCAGCAGCATTGGTACCAAATGAATGCAGTATAGGCACATGAAAAACTGCATGTTTTGTAGAAAACTTTCTCCATGGGAACATTAAGTTAACTTCATACTTGTGTGGATTTCACAAAAGTGAGAAGCAAGGCCATATGCCAACTTTTGTAGAAGACTTTCTCCATTGTCTCCTATAATTTGTGTGGTGACAAAACATTTTCAAATGCTTCTATGCAGTATTTATTTTCCTGTGTGGAGTGGTAGTTGAAATATATTGTAGCAATTACATGTATAAGTTGTTTTGGCAAACCTCTGCAGATGCTTTTCATGGGATTGATCCCAACGAATGTAATTCGTTGAAGTCATTGAAGGATGGAGCATTGGAGATGGGGTCTTCTGCCAGGTAGGCAAAAGAGTTTACAAGTTATTTCTGAGAAAGTCATTTGATCTCTTTTCATGGCGGAAATGGATTCAAGGCCTATTTCTTAACTGAGAGTTTGTAGCATCAGCAATCGTGGTTATGAAAGTTCTTCAAAGCTGGCATGCATTCCATCTATTCGAAGGAATTGCATTATCTGTGTCAGAATTTTCCGACATCTTTTTATTTTCTCTTCAAATTTCGGCTGTTTTCAGAGGTGTGAAGGATGTATGAAATTGTCTATGAGGGAAAAATGCAGAAAGTGCTTGAAAATTGAAATCGTGAAGAGCCGAAATGAATTATGTACTGTTGTGTTTTCGTTTTTTACAGCTCTACAAGACTTTTTACCTATGAAAGTATGGTCAATGAAAAATCTTAGTTCTAGCTAGCAAACTTAACATATTGGAAAGCAGCAATTACATATGATTCTTATGACATGCAATAAGTGTACTGATATTAGGTACACAAGCTGTTGGCTGTTGTGCCGAACACGAAATTGAGAATATAACAAATCAACAAGCGATAAATAAGAACACAAGGATATACGTGGTTCCGTTGAAGCACCAAACAAATATCTAGGGACAAATCTCTTGTGGAACCCAAAAGGGAGACACAAACCCTTGGTGGAACCCTATGAGATGAACAAAACCCTAATATCTAAGCCCTTAAACAAAAGACCATAACCCTAGGAAACCCCAAGGTCCCTATTTATAGGAAAACACTAAATAAACCTAAACCGAATAGGAATATGATTCCTAGTCAATTTAGGAATTCTAGTCAATTTCCAACATTGGCATTGCATGAAGTCATAATTTACAGATTGCCTAGGCAATGTACGTGACATTACGTAAGCTTAATTAGGCATCAATACGGACAAACATTTCATCGCAAACACTTGTTTCGTCTTTTATTTTTCTCAACTTCTCCCTTCTGAAGACACTATGGATGGTGATAAACGATGAGAAAAGAAAAGAAATAAGATTCCATTCAGGTGTTTGGATAAAAAGAAGAGGCGAGAAATGAAGAAAATGATGAATTATAATTGGTTGGTTCTCTCTTTGCCATTTCTCGTCAAAATAGATGATGCCGGCGAAACCCAGCAAAGGATAGCTGAAACCGAAAGGTTCCAACTAAGAGAAAAGGAATAGTCCGGGGAAGACACTCACCGGGGCCAACGGAAGTCACTCGACCGTTGCTAATCGCGGAAGACACTCACATGACCAAGCCATGCACTTGATTATCGAAGGACTCACTCACTTCAAGCAAGAAGAGAACTTGCACAATATATTTTTAGATTCCTCCAAAAACTGCCGGCAGATTTCATTCACAAAGATTTAAATAGCGATTACACTAGATGACTCTACATCTACCCTCATGACACTTAAAATTTTAAGACTTTCCAAAGCAAACAATACTTCCAAGACAGACAACACAAATTAACAAGACAAAGAAGTCAAAAGGTCTTCAAAGACTAACACAATAAAATAGATTTAAATAGACTTTTCAACTCCCAAGTATGCTCCTGCATCAATGGAGAGATTTGGTCTTTCCTTTCTGTGGGCAGCATGCCCTGAAAATGTAAGACAGATCAAGGGAGCGCTAAGCGGGACGAGTGCTCAATTCAGAGTCACCACTTAGGTTTAAAGGTCTGACACCCAATGAACCGAACTTGAAACGATCGCTGCGCTATTTGATTTGAAAAAGGATGAAGACACCAGTCCGTCATAACCATATCTGGGTTCGGGAGCCAGGTTACGAGAGGGGAAGGGTTTTAAGGCACTCCTCTCGCCTAATCCGGATATCGGTCTCTACTTAGGCATTTGCAAAAGATGTTTGTGATTTTGTTGGATTAATCAATTCTTTAGCCAATTAGGGGTGAGGAACAGTTTTAACGGGGATTAAAACTGTAACACGATTTGCAGGATGTGAATGATAGCACCCATTCCTAGATAAGTGTATATATTTTCTATGTGCATGTCACGACCCAAAATCTACCTTGAAAGTCGTGATTGGCCAAGCAGGTGTTAAGCCGCCGAAGGCCTGCTCATAATCTAGTTTAGGGATTTCTCGCATCATTATCATTTTAAACCATATAAACAAAGCATGCAGAAGCATTGAATAAATAACATAATCCCAGAGCTTCTAGGTGTACAAGTATATTAATTACAAACCATTAGACTACACATGATTCACCACTGTTATTCTAGCACCCCATTCAGCCCACAACTTGCTATCTACCTTAACCTGAAAAATTGTAAAAGGTTTTCATAAGCCGAAGCTCGGGTGAGAAATGTATACCAAAGTTGCAAGTTTGACCATGAAAATACCTCACTTAGTAAAACAATTCAAGGGCAAAGCAATATTTCCATTATTCCCATAAAATTCTCTAGTAAATGCATTTTGATCCATAAGCTCATTTTTTTGGCCCAAAAGATGGACACTTTTCATTTCATTTCTCTTTCAACTTTACATTTTTGAGCGATAATAGCATTCAATGGTATTTTTGCCAGTCGATTGGAGAGCGACCTCATTGATGAGTGGTAAGATATCATTACCCGGTGATGCCAGGCTGCATCTCCTACCTTATTACTACACGCCACTAGTATCTTTACCCGTCCCCTAGCGCTTGGAACACCGTTCGAATGAATCATATTGTCACAAGCATGTACTAGCAACCAGTAAAATTCAAGTTTCCAAAACATATTGCCATGGTCTAATTTAACTGACACTCAAAAGATTTATAAACCAGCTAGCCATCGCATGTATTAACATCAATTAAACCAAATAGGAAGTTCAAATTCCATATTTTCCAACAAAATCAAGCAATGGCATCTCATTCCAAAATTTCAGAAAACACATGTAACTAAATTATGCACAACGCACCAAAAAGATTGCGTTTAGCTTTACTACGCGATCACTTCACTCCACAATACTTGCACCTAAACATATAATTATCACGACAATTACTTACAAAATTACCTTTACTAACTTAGCTAAAACTAGAATAGTATCATTTTTATAACTTAGTTTCAGCCATCTACCATGAAATCCATCTTAGGACAAAATTCTCATGTTAAGGCTATTTTTTGATGTTCCAATCTCGGGGATATACCATTATAACTAGAAAGCTAGGGTCGAATTGTGTTTCTTTCATAGAAAGGGTTACAAAGGGATTTCTGGAAAATCCCCAAATTTGCTTCAGTATCTCAATTGGAATTCTTACTCCCGACATCGGTGGCCGACAATGATTCGATAATTAACTTAAAACTCCTAGGGTTTTAATACTTCAAATTAAAGACTTAATTATTGGTGATTTAATATTAATCGCGTCAAGTCATAATTCCAAATTTGCCGGAAAGCGGGGTTATTTGTTTTGAGTAGATGACGGAGAGAAGGAGAAGAGTGCGGTGGAGGAGCAACGGGAATAGCCGGAGCAGCACGAAATGGCCGGCAACCGAGGCCGCCATTTCGCCGCGCTGTGCGTGATTTGTGTCTTGTACTAATCACTTTACTCCTAGGGTAGATACATCAAATACCCATTTTAATGTAATTTAGAGGCGGAGGATGCGAGATTACCAGAAGAGAGAGGAAAGGGAGTTCGGCAATGGAGCCTTCCGGCGAGCAGCGTGTCCGTCGGGATGGTGGTGTATTTCTATTCTTTGTTTTGGTTCCTATTCTCTTTCTTCCTTTGTTTTGTATATATATATATATAAAACCGGAAATGGACGGTCCACCGCATGGCTATTGGGGCCCATTCCGGGCTCCACAAAAATACAGAAAAATATTCATAAATTTTAAAATAATATTTTATGGGATTCTGTAAAAAATCAGCTCCAACGGACATCGGTAGGTATGTTTTTCGGAATTTGTAGGAATGAAACTGTTTAGTTTTGCAGTTTTGTCTCTATAACTTCAAAAAACATATCTACCGATGTCCGTTGGATCTGATTTTTTACAGGGTCCCATAAAATATTATTTTAAAATTTATGAATATTTTTTTGTATTTTTATGGGGAGCCGTGCGGTGGCCGGTCACCGCACCAGACATGCGGTAACCGTAGCACTGCTCCATATATAACAAGCCTTAGTTGCCTTGTTTAATATATATGAAGCGGTGGAAGTGGTGAGACAGGTTAAAGAAATAACACGTGTTTTCTTCTCCTATTGAAACGGCATGTAATGTGTTCGATCATCGCATATTCTGTCCGTACACGTTCAGATATCAGCCTCCGAAAATTCTCAAAAATTCAACATAGACTAATAAAAATATGCGGATTATCGTGGCAGTGTCCGATTATAAAGGAAAGATTCCAATATCGCGTAATTCGTAAAGTGTATCAAATGTAACTCAGTTGTCCTATAATATTTACAAAATTAAATCAGAATTCTCACGTTTATTCAAACCACGATATACTTCGTGAAGCCTAATCCTCTATCAGAATTTAATTAAAATATCGAGTTCCTATTTGGACCACGTGACTAGAATTTAAAAAGTTAGGATTTTACATTTCTGTAACATCTCGTATTTTTCCTAAATGGTAATTTTACTTAAGTTTTAAATTTAGACAATATAGGACTAAAAAAAAATAATTTTGAAAGAGGTATTCGGTGGTGGTGAGAGGAGCTTTGTATGAGTGTGTGAACACGTGGTGATTGTGTAGAATCCATGGGCAGGTGGCACCTTTGTGGCTTTACATGTTTATGTGCATAATTTATAAGGTGAAAAATCTTTGTCCTCCTCTTAGATAGTAAATTGATACTTCTCCATTTCACTCTGATGTTTTTCGAACACATGCAAAGCCGTGAGTTATCCATCATTAAGAGCAAGAAAAATCATTGGTGATTTGAGGTCCAGTAGTTGTACAACTTATGGAGTCAATTCTTGGGGTGGTGTTCGTATATCCTACGATACTCATTTAAGGTACCGGGTAGTGTGCAATACATTCCTAGCTAAATCTCTTTGCAAAGAGTGTTCTTTGATTCTCTCATATTTGTACTCATTTGTGCCTTGTTCCTTTTGGTTTTCAAAAAGTATTTTTCAAAAAAAACCTCCTAGATTCTCCCTATTGTCAACATTTCTCTCTCTATCTCTCTCCACTTATTATCCCTACTATTTTTCAAAAAACTTTTCAAATCCTAATCCAAACAAGGCATTGATCTCTAAGTTTATTGATTCAGTTATTGTCACTTCTTGTATCGTGACACATAAAGTATTTGGCTGAAAACCATGGAACAGATTGGTACATGTTTAAGCCCACCAGGTCGCAGAGTTATGAAAGATGTACGATGGACTGCCCCACGGGGAGTCCAGTATGTTTATGGGGCCCATGTGCCCAATACAGAGTTGGGAAAATTACCGGCAGGAGGAGGGCCAGAGACTTATTTACTATTCAATGGTCTCCACTCTCCAAATCACCAATACATGGTATCCCCTATTTTAATCACCAACACATGGTAACCATGAGCGGAAAGGACTCTTTTGCCCTTTCATTTAAGACACGTCGTTCAACCCAAAAACCCTTCTTCCCTTTCTCTCTCCCTCTCCATTGGTACGTAATCTCTCATCTGCTCTCATCTCCCTCACACTAGGGTTTGCTGGCTCTTCTTCTCTGTGCACTCCTTCCTCGGAAGACTGCCTCCTACCCGACACCCGACCTTGTTCCCCAATTTCCTCATTCTGTCGGAGACCTACCTTTGAATCCGTTTCAATCGTCCACGCTTCGAACGTTTCAATCATCCATGCTTCGTCAGGTAACTTTTCTATGGATTAGGGGTTTTGGAATAACGTTAATGTAGATTGAAGTAACTGGAACAAGGGCTTGAAATCTATAGATTTAGTTTCCGCAGTTACGTTTTTTTTTGGTACGTATGCAGTTATGTGTTTGCTTGAATTCTTCTTTGATTTGTTTTCCGTTTCTATTGGTGTAAGTGAAATCAATTTTTTGCAATTCCCTCAAGATACAATATTGTGTCCTATCCTTGCATATCATGGGTTCTAAAAATCTGCTCTTCATTGTTACTTTGTTGGCTTGGTGTTGAAATTTGTTAGAAAAATGGTTTCTTAGAAAGATTTTTTGCAGTCATTTGGGCATAAAACCATTTTAAGATGTGAAAGAAATTGGGTCTCGAATTTGGTCGTTCAGTATGGAAGGAACTGCCCGTCTCGCTCGGGCTCGGGCTTTGATTAAAATAAATTGGGCTTGGCTTGCTTAGGCCAAAGTTATTTTACTCTAGCCCAATTTAATTTTAGACGAATTGACGTGGTTGTTTGGTTTAGAACCAAACCAGTGTGTGACTATTCGTGTGAACCAGTGCGTGATTCCGAACCATTGCGTCAGTTCATTTGGAACCGACACACCCCAATTCTTTTGTGACCCTTTAAACAAGTTTCGTACCCCTTGGGACAGATTCTTGGTTGCCTATAAATATAGGTTCATTCCAGCCATTTCAAGCATCCAAAAAATCCTCAAAGCACACATACATTTCGCATATAGAGTCCGAGAGAGTTTTACATAGTTTTGTTCGCGGGGCATGCACTCGAAGTGCTGCGTTTGCGTGCGTAAAGATCGTTGCATCATGGGAAGTGGACGTCCATAATCCGGAGCACCGTGGGCCATGGCGAGGGCGAAATCTGCTTTAAGGACACAGTGACCCATTGCTTTGACTCGATCTATTTCTTCTTCGTCGGTATCTGCAATATGTGAGTTGTATTTTTCTTTTTACTGTTACTGTAAGATTTGTTTCCCATTGGCTTAATTCATTTGTTCACACAATTTCTTTAGCTTCTGACTTATTTGTTCCGATTATACACAAGTGCATCATTATACTAGTTCTAATCTGGTTTCTAATCCACGCACAAAAGTATTATTTCCTTGCTAATTTTCCAACAGAAATTTGGGGTAAACTAATGTTCCCATGTCTGTTTTGTATGAAAAGGAAAAGGGTGAATCTAGGTTGCAAATTTAAGATTGTTTTCCCCCAAGAAATCTCAAGTTTGCATGTTGGTTTCCTAAAAGTTTGAAATGCTTCAGAGTTCGGAATTTTCTACCGAAATTGAATTTAGTTCCTTGCGCATATTATTGTCATGGAAATGACATGCTAATGGTATTATCCTTCTGCTTTCAGCACCTATGGCATGTTTGGATGTGTAGAAGGATTGCCTTTTTTGCCAAGTAAAAATTGGGCCCTTCTATGTTCGTCGTAAATTTTTCATAGTTGGGTCATAAATTGTTGTTCAAACTGGGCTCACCATTTGATATGCTTACAATCCACTAGAAAAGCTTGTCCATCTATTGTAGAAGATGCTTTCCAAGTGTATGCCCTGACTTCATAATCAAACTGTAGGCCAGTGTACAAGCGATGCAGGGGCAAGTTAGAATCATTCAAACAGTTTATTTTGTCAACACTTATTTCACACGCATCGCGTGTGCTCGGTCTATAGTAAGTATTTAAGTCACGTGTTTACAAAAGCCATTTCTAATTTCAGAACTTCACTTTCTGCAAGTGTTTTGGCATTAAATTAACATATGGAAAAGTATACTTGGTTTACCAGAACCCATAAGTGCAGTTAAATAAAACACACGGCAAGTTATATCAAACTATGAAAGTTGAGAAAAAACATACCTCAATTTGTAAGATTGTGTACGACTTACAAATGTACTTATGTACAACACAAATTGGTGTAAGAGACTTATACATGTACTTATGTTAGAGGATAAAGTGGGTACTGATATGCGAAAGAGGCTACTCGTATGGTTGGCGTTATGCCCGCGCAACAAGGTGCATGATGACATCTTACGGAAGTGCTGATTGTGTTTTCGTCTTGGTCTTTATATCTTATTTATTTCCTGGCGTGAAGAATGTAACTAGTGTTTGTCTTGGTTTTGAAGTTAGTCATCATTAGTGTAAGTCTTTTTTTAGATTGCAGAGACTCCAAGGTATATAAAGATACTAGTGATTGCAGATGAAGTTTACGATCATCTAGCGTTTGGGAACACCCAGTTTGTGCCTATGGGCCTATGGGAGTGTTTGCATCAACTGTACATGTCCTTGTTATTACAATTGGCTCTATATGAAAGAGATGGACTGTTTTGTTTTGTTTGTTTGCATAACTGTCCCTATTATTTACAGGGGCCATATTACAATTGCCTTTTTTTATGACTAGATGGACTGAGTAAATGTACAATAGAAACATATTTAAGAAAAGTTAGAGCATGTCTCTACCATCTCACCTGCAATCAATATGCACACAAAGTGGATACAACCAATCACATTGATGCACAAGTTTTTTTTTTCTTTTTTTAGCACCACATGTATAGAGTTCTTTTCAAAAAAATTGGACTTTTCGATGCAATTTTGTGTTTTTTTTTTGGCTGTGTGTCGTGTCCTAGTTCTTCATTTGAGTTTCAGTCCTGTCCTAAGCCTCCTATAATCATGGTTTGACCATAACATTTGGTCTGATCCTGGTTGCTACTGATGCCTAATATCGAGATGGTTTTGATGCTGGTGAATCATTTGTTTGCCACTGCTGCCTGCCTTTGATGATACATATTTTTGCTTGCTAGTTATATCATTTGAAATGTAGTTCTCTGCTTCTGATGCTGCAAATACCCTTGCTGATGCGCATAGCTAGTTTCTTTAGTCTATTGATTTTTTCTATCATGGATCAATTGGTAAACTGTTGTTTGTTACTGCTATGATACTGCTACTGCTTGTTGGCATTTCCCTTGCTCCCCATGATTGCTGGTGCTGCTAAAAATCAAGTTCAAATGAGCTTTTTGGTGTTATCTAATGCCATTACCTACTGTCCTAGGTCCCTCGTTGCTGCTAGTGCTGTCTATTGCTAATTAGGAGTGATACTTTCTTGTGCTATCCTACCTCCAAAGCTACTTTCACTAAAACACATAAGGGCTTTAATAGCATTAATTGATAGCGTTTTTTAAGAAATGCTATTATAGAAATACACTTACAGCGTTCCGTAGTGCAAAAAGAAGGAAACGCATTCTCGCTCAATTACTATAGCGTTCAGCGTTGCACCAAAATTTCGGAAGCGCCTTTCTTCCGCGCCCAAAATCTCACATCCCCTCCCAAAAAATTCAATTGATTTCAGTACTGGTGCCATTCGCACCCTGACTCGTCCGACGATTTCATTAACGCTCTGAGAAACATCGATTTCACCAATCCCTCTCCCCTCCATCTTGTTCTGCAAAGAAACCCTAGAACCATTGTGTATCTATGGCGTCCATCTCCTTCAGTAGCACCAATGGTCGACGGCTCCAACCCTCACCTCTCGACTTCACAAGGTATCTCTCCCTCTCTCTCTCTCTCTCTCTCTCTCTCTCCACAATATATATCTATGTATATACATATTTTCATTTTGGGGTTTTGATTTCGACAGTGTGGCTTCCAAAACCCTAGATCTCGATTGTGATGGAGGATGGAATTTAGGTCGTCCTGTTCCCTGAATGTAAGTTCTCGATTTTCTCTTGTTCGTCAAACTCTGGATGCCTCTCGATTTCTATCCATTGATTGCGCAGACACACAAACACCCAAGCACGACCAATCTCTGATTTTGGCGAAGAAAGTGCATCTACAACCCCTCTTGTTTTATGCAGAGAGTTGTGAAATCTGCATTGTATTTATTTTCCACTTTTTAGCTGCAAGTTCTTTTTAATGTTCCTTTTTTACTGCCATTGGTTTATTGGATATTGTTATATGTTTGGAACTGGTTATGTAGGTATTGGTAGCTGCTGGCATTTTACTTGTGTCTGTCCTTGCTGGTGTTACTCAGGTTTGGCCTTTGGTTATTTTCTATGCTAGATGTCTTGGGTTGGCTTTTATTGTTTAATCTGTCATAACCTGGGTATTACTTGCAACGATTGCTGTTAGGACTGCGATGCTATTTCCTTCCCTCTGGTTCAGCCACGTGGATTTTGGTTGTGCATGGATATAAGATTTGGCCAATTGAGGTTATTGATCAGCAATTTGGTGATGGTTGGGATAAAATTCGTGTCGTGCACCAGTTAAAGCCTGGGTTCAAGGTTATCTTTGCATGTGAACGGAGGTGGATTTTCCACACTGTTATTCTTGATGAAAATGATCACAAGGTGTGGTTTCATTGGTCAGGTCCAAATATGCACCGTTGACGGCTTCATCCTCCTCGGAGTACGTCCACTGCCATGCTTGTTCTTTGTGTTTTGCCCGAGATTATAGTATTTGACAACTTACATTTATGCTATGGTTTTATTCATTGTTTTCTGTTATTAGCTTTGCGAACTTCCTGCTTGCCTTCTTCCATTTCACATGAGGGAACTGTTCTGCAGTTTGGGCATTTACATCTTCCGATTGTTCAGCTTCGCTTGGTATATGCCTTTAATGTTTTGTTTTGTTTCTTGATTGACATAAAAAAATTTCATAGGATCGTTTATTTAATAGGTTCAAATTATGGTCTTCCTCTCTGTAATTCCTTACTTCCACTTTCTGCAGCTTTTCCTTAGCCTGCTCTAACAGCGACTCTTTTAACATTGTAAATAGAAACCTACATGTGATCTTTTGACCACTGATAGTCCTTTATTGTTGTGTATGTGTACCAAAGATTCATCTTCTCTCTTTTCTATTTACCTTTCACATTCACATCTTAACCATTTGCACTCCTACTCAATACACAATAGCTACAGAAATTAAAACACCAAATTCACAATTTCTTCATTGGTAGTGAAATTCGTCAACATGCAGGTCTACATTGTCTAATCATATGAAATCTCCTTTAGCTTGTATTAGAAAAGTCATATAAAGAATAGTCCACTAAAGGTTTACTTATTCGTGTATATGGAATGATGGTCATGCTCATGGTTTTGGCTTGATTGATATTGCTCAGTTCCTTACACTTGGCATTCGTAATCAACCATTTTATATGGCAAATAACAGAACTACTGCATTCCTCTTATTAAAAAGCAGAATTGTTGCAACTCTGATGCTATATGAGTACATTTCACGTTGTGTTATTCGACTTTCTTTCAATTTCCTGAAACTTTCATGGTCCTGAATGTCTGGATGCATGAATCAGTAGATTACTTGACTTTACTGTATATTCTACTAATTGTATCATTAATCCCAATTACATGAATAACCAACAGTTTTTAGCTAGAAGCCTAGAAGAACTGGAATAGTGTAGCCTTTATTTGATGAGCATAGGTTCTACTTAAATCTAATGCACACAAAGGCAAATAAGAGGCCCCACATGGATGTATGGTGATTGGAACCCTGATGGTCGAATTTCACATTTGGGTTTACCTCCTTTTGTCCATAAATGCGTATCCACATTGATATATTGAGTAGAGTTGTGAGAAAACATGAGTTCCCATAAAATTACCTTCGCGTTTGTAGTGGCTGTTTTCTCTTGCTAACATCACTACTAAAAAAGATAATTTTCTCTTGAAAATGGTTATCTACAACAATATCATGCAAGAAATGAAATCTCGTTTATTTTCCTGTTCTTGGATTTCACATTTTTCCATTTTCATTTTCTATCATCTTTTTCTTAATGAGGTGGACTTATGGGGGTAAAAAAAAAATTCGCATTGTAGGATTCTTTTTCTTGACCACTTCCCATATCTCAAAAATTTCAATCGGACACCCGGATTTAGTTGTGGAAGCAGCCCATGAGCCATTTCATTCTGTCAATTAACCATTGGTTTTCACAAACAGGGGTCCAAGAATAATGCAATGCGTCATGGACGCCATACCTGATGCTGTATTTGAACGTGGCGATGTGGCTCCCACACAGACTGACTTCCCTCTTACTCTCTTAGCAACATAGATGCCTCTCCATCTCTCCCAAATTTCAGATCAAAATCGACCAGCATGGAAAATTTCCTTTGTGGACCTTCAAGTGATCAGAAAGATGAAAGGGCGTTGGTTTTGAAAACAAGGCTCCTAGGTGGCACGACCAACTCCAATTTTGGTGTTTGAATTTTCATGGACGAGTAACAGTTGCTTCAGTGAAAAATTTTCAGTTGGTGAAATGGACAGGCTGGCCCGAACACGAAAAGGTCATCCTCCAGTTTGGGAAAGTAGGGAAAGATGTGTTTACGATGGATTTACCAGTACCCACTATC
Source organism: Rhododendron simsii (assembly GCA_014282245.1). NCBI lineage: Eukaryota > Viridiplantae > Streptophyta > Magnoliopsida > Ericales > Ericaceae > Rhododendron > Rhododendron simsii. The sequence goes on along the minus strand of WJXA01000391.1, from coordinate 56,896 downwards.
TGCTTTCAGGCATTTGCAATTTGCCTTGGCAGCTTTGACACCAAGATTGCTTGTGAATGACTAACTGAAAGGTTTGGATTTTACTGTGTATCCTTGTGAGATTATTTACATGCTTATTCGCTAACCTTCGTATCATGTGAATTACCATATTCCCGCAGTTTGATTATACTAGGAATAGGTTTTAATGCTCTCTTGTCATCTGTATCGTAAAGCAAACAGTTAACCATCTTAGTTTTCGCGTATCTTCTAACTATATCCATCATTCCTACCAGGCATTCCTCGAAAAGCAAAAAATCATTAGGCTGCCCTGAGTCCTAATCTTGGAAGAACTCAGCTTCTCCTTTTGCTAATGGTGAAATAATCAGCCGTAGCTGTTAGAAAGTAAAGTCTGGATGGTAAAATGAGTGATTATCATCAACCCCAAGGGATTGGTTGAGTGGTAGCATCGCACAAAGTAAGGGACTTACTCATCCAACCTTGCAATTTTGAATTACACCGTCAGCCAAACACCCTGGGTTTAGGGCCGGTCTTTGACTTTAGGGCCCTAGGATTCGTCTAGGTACGAGTTAGTTGGTCCGAACACCCGATCGATAATCAAGAAAACAACATGAGTATCACGTTCCATTTTATATGATTCAAATATTGTCAATTATAAGCCTATTTTTCTCTGATCTTTATTGTTGGTCAAGTCATACTTCTATACGTACAGGTAAGCATTTATGTTGGACTACTCACATCCAACCTTATATGTCCTGTTGCTAATGGTGCAGAACCTAAATTCTGCTGGATGCATCGAGGAAGCAAAAGTGATAAGAGCGTTGATCGCATGTTGCACTGACATTACACCAAAATGAAGATTGACATGCAAAGAAGCCACTAGCTCGTCTAGGGTTTTCATTCGCATCTTTTATCTTGATGACTTCAGCCATCCTACTGTGAAAAAAGGCTCGTAAAGGTACGGGGAAAAAGTTCAAAATTGTTGAAGTTGTAGAGTTTTAATAATTGGTTTGTATATGTTCTGTTGGCTGGCTTTGTACATAACAGCTTTTTCCAGGTATATTTATCCATGCATTTGTGTACCTTTCTTCAGATATATATATCCAAGCTCGCACATATGCAGCTTTCTTCAGATATATATCCAAGCTCATGCATATGCGGTTCTCTTACAAAAATTCCTGTAATACTATTGACACGATCTTGTGGTCACCAGACTGTTTCACAATTGGAGATTGCAAATCTATTGTCTAGGTCACTAGACTGTTTCACAATCGGAGATTGCAAATCTATTGTCTATTTCCTTGAGTGTCTCCTATATGCACTGTAGGTGTCTCCTATATGCACTGCAGGTCCGCCTTAACACCATCTACACCGGTGTGGCGAAGTACATCTCTTGAGGCAGATTCCCTTTTTTAGTTTTGACAATTGGTTTTCGTAGTGTTCACTGGATTTTTGTCTTCTTGATTTCTGGTGTGCTGTGGCAACCCAAAAAAAAAAAACCCGACCACCTCAACCCTGAAAGCATCAAAACAATTCCTGCAACGGGGAAAAAACTCCCTCTTCAATGGGCATAATTCTCGTGCCTCGCACGAGGCTGGACCTAGTTTTTAGAAAATCTTTTTCTGATTTTCTCTTTCCTATTTGGATGATTAACTAATTCCCTATTTTTCAGTCCCTCCTCTTTCTTGCTCTTCATACATATGCTTAGATTTGTGTAATTGGTGTGTGCAACCTAGTCTTGGTACTATTCTTGATTTCTGCAATAAATTTTGTATACAAAGCTCTATATAAAGTAGACATCAATATTTGGTTGAAAATTTGTTGGGCCTAGCTTATTTTGTTTTGTTTTGTTGAGTTATATTATCTACTCACTCACAAACTTCATTGGATTTTAATTTTAATTTCGTTACGCATGAATGCCTTAGGACCGACAATATTGAAGGAAAATCAAAATCATATGAAAAAAATACATTTTTTTGAACCAAGTGAACCCCCTCTGGATATAGTGGAGCCTGCATATGTCGTGTGTGGATTCGTACGAATGCTAAAAATCAAGTTCAAATTAGCTTGTTGGCGTTATCTAACGCCATTACCTACTGTCCTAGGTCCCTCGATGCTGCTAGTGCTGTCTATTGCTAATTAGCAGTGATACTTTCTTGTGCTATTCTACCTCCAAAGCTACTTTCACCTGGATTTTCGACTCTCACAAGTGCTGATTCTCATGCTAGTGCTACTTTAATTATGATAGTGCTTGGAATTGTTGTTATCTCCTAATAATTTCTTGTTGAATGTATTTTTTCCTTTTTCTTTCTAGCTCTCTCCGTGTTTCAAGGTTTCCTTGTAACTAGTGTTTGCCTTCCTCAATGTAACCTTTGTCGAGTTCTAATAAAATTTTTGCGGCTGATAATTTTTTTTTATGATATTGGCCACAACTCTAAGATTGAAAGCACAGTTAGATTATCTCCTTTTTTGTTATGCTTATGCCGATGTTGAGAACGAGGTAATAAACGGAACTTTTACATGGGCTGCCCATTAATCAAATAAAGGAAAGAGTGTAATTGTTTAACAGGGATAAACTTGCTTCTTCACAAGATTATCCCCCCAAAAAAAACCCCGAATAAACAGAACTTTTACATGGGCTGCCCATTAATCAAATAAAGGAAAGAGTGTAATTGTTTAACAGGGATAAACTTGATTCCTCACAAGCTTATCCCCCCAAAAAAAAACCCGACCCTATAGTGCTAGCGCTTCATGTTTTTTCTATTCCATTCCATTCCATTCCCCTTGTCAAGTATCAACTTTGTATGGTTGTGACTTGTGAGGTTTTTTTCTCTTCCATACATATTGGAGAGATGAGGATATGAAGAAGCAAGAAAAGAAGATTAATACACTAGGTGAAGGAAGGATAACAACTAAGGGAAAGAAGGACAAGTTTCCCTTTACGTGTCCAAGAGGTGGAGTGTGTCCAATGCAGGGACGGTGGGAAAGGGGGGCACGTGGGGGCACGTGCCCCCGCTCGAAACTAAAATAACTGTTATATTTTCACATATTTTGCATAATTATGAAATTAAGTGTGCTACTACACATAAATGAGTGCATACATTTTGAAAACATACATATAAAACTAGTTTTATGTTTCAATTTGGTCATATGGTGCAATTATACTTGTTGATTTTCAAACTATTTGTCTACTTGGATCGATTATTTCTTAATTGTACTTATTTTTAAGCGTCTAAGAGCATTATTTTAAAATAACATCACTAATAAAACTGTTTCAATCATTATAAAACTTGTCAATATTCATGTGAAACATACTTTCAAATTTTGTCTGAGATTTTGTGCTTATTTTTACATAATTTGAGTGAAAGTATGTGTTATATATATTTTTAGTTTGTATTGCATGCCTTAATTATGTAACGATCTTATCGTGGTTAACTAGAAAACTAAATTTTCGCCACTATGATTAACAAGGTGCCCCCATTAAACGACATTTATGAATCCGTCCCTGGTCCAGTGAATACAATAATAATTTATCTGCTGGTGTGCATTCTTCATGTTATGGTCTATTAGGCCCTAATTTTTTTCCTACAGCTTTTTCTTTTTTGTTTAAGCACAGATATTTTTTTCTATTTTGAGTTCTCATGTTTTTAACTTTTAACTCTTACATGGTAAGTGCATGAAGACCATTGTCATGGATGGAGGTAGCCAAGTTAAAGTCCAACTATGATGAGAAGGGTCAACCTTGGTGATGGATTAGGTAAGCTAACTTCTTTCTTAGGACCTCTAGTTCAAGAGATCAACATGGATTCATTCAGGTTTAGTTCATTTAATGCTATGTTCTAAGTCTCTTATCTTGTATGTAGGCCGTTGGTTGAAAGAGAGAGATCGATACTTCATCACTTTTTATTGAAGATGGAGATTGTGATCTTGCTACCGTTTGTTGGAATGCAATTTAAGTTTTTGCATTGATGACTATTTTTGTTGTTGTATCAACACATTTAGCTAGGCAACTTAGTGTTGAGATATTTGTAGGTTATGTTCTCTCTTTGTAAATGCAGTAAGCATATGGAGGCTAGCTCTCTACTGTTTCCTTCCATTTATGCTTAAGTAGTGTTGTTGGATGAAATGTAAGGATAACTTGGAAATATAATGGTGTTTCATTTTGGCAATTGGATGTTTGACTATTTGTTTCGGTAGTTCTTTTTTATGCTATTCAAAATGAAATGGTTAGGAAAAGTGCGGGTCATTACAGGCTATGTTTGGTAACACTGCCACTTTTCTGTTTCTTGTTTTTGATTTGCCGAAATCAGTTTTTATTTTTCCTAAAAAAAAGTGAAAGCAGAAAACATGTTTGTGTCAACCTGTTTTCAAAAAGAAAATTTCATTTTCTGAAATCAGAACTTTTTCGAAAATGGTCTCTCTTGCAAATTTCTCCACTACTTCCCAAACGATACAGGGGAGAGACAATCATCCTAGTCTTTGCAATAACGTTAGAAACAAATTTCATACTTGACATTCTGAAATAAAGGACTGGGTAGATAGACCAGGCAGAACCAACTTAGAAGGGAAGCCGAAGAAGCCGTCGCCTCCGGCCATCAATTTTTTAGCCCAAAGAGGGCTCCAAAAAATATAATTTTTTAGTTTTAAATAATAAGAAGTTTCAATTGCCTTGCTTTGAGTAACATCTTCTTGTGCTACAATCAACCATTCTTAATGCTATGATTCTTAAACAGTTACAATTCTCAACTCTATTCTGAAATGTCATGGGAATCAAACACAATTATTTGAGAACATTCCTGTCATTTTAACAATGTAAAAGATTACTATTACGAGATATATGAGTACAATTGAACAGTTAGGTGGTGGTTCTTTCAAGACTAAGACTAAGTCCATATTGCCAAAAAGCTACACTCTATGTCTATGTGGACCACATATTTATTGTATAAAGAGCACGTCATATTTTTTGAAAAGTGTGAAAAGTTAGGTGATTCCTTCAAGACTAAGACCAAGTCCATGTTACCAAAAGACTATACTCTTTGTCTGTGTAGACCACATGTTTATTGTATAAAGAGCACGTCATATTTTTTGGAAAGTGACGTGAAAAGTTAGGTGGTGATTCCTTCAAGACCAAGACCAAGACCAAGTCTATATTGCCAAAGACTACACTCTTTGTCTGTGTGGACCACATATTTATTGAATAAAGAGAAAGTTATATTTTTTGGCAAGTGATTAGTGAAAAGTTAGGCGGTGGTTCTTTCAAGACCAAGATCAAGTCCATATTGCTAAAAGGCTATACTCTATGTCTATGTGGATCACATGTTTATTGTGTAAAGAGCACGTCATGTTTTTTGAAAAGTGACAAATGTGAAAAGTTAGGTGGTGGTTCCTTCAAGACCAAGTTCATATTGCCAAAAGGCTACACTATATGTCTATGTGGACCACACGTTTATCGTATAAAGAGCAAATCATATTTTTTGGCAAGTGATAAGTGTGAAAAGTTAGGTGGTGGTTCTTTCAAGACAAAGACCAAGTCCATATTGCTAAAAGACTAGACTCTATGTCTTTGTGGACCATATGTTTCTTGTATAAAGAGCACGTCATATTTTTGGCAAGTGATAACCGTGGAAAGTTAGTTGGTGGTTCTTTCAAGACCAAGATCAAATCCATATTGCTAAAAGACTACGGGGGTGTTTGGGAGCCTACTTTTTAACTTTTCATTTTCAGCTTTTTGGTTTTTTGGCTTTTTGGATTATGGCCGGAATGTATTTTGAGTATAATAGGAGTGTTTGGGAGATATGTGCAGAATGTATTTTAAAATTGTATTAGTGTTTGGTAGATGAATGTTGAAAATGAATTATGGGTTGATTTTTTACCATATTGCCCTTAATTATTTATTAAGTGATATATATATATATATATATATATATATCTCTACCGCTCATCGAAGTTTCCATCTCTGTCGTTCAAAACCCACAAACCCAGCGCCTCCCACCCCACTAACCCAGGTCCTGCATGTAATTGGGGGGATGTTGTGATGGATCTCATGAATTGGGTTTTGGTCTGCTTCTCTTTTCTTTCTCTCTTCGATTTTGCGAAGTTGGGGTTCTCATTGGATTTGTGAGATGGAGTGGGCTGTGAAGTGGTTGAGGTTCAACAGTCGTGGGCGGCGGCTTGTTGGAACATGGTGGTTGTGGAGGTGGATCGCTCGGGCTCGCTTGGTCGGAGAGGCAGGGGTGGAATTGGGATCTACGTTGTGTGATTACCTAACTTCAATGAGGTTATTTTAGTAATTGACCCGAAAATGCAAAAACCCAATAATGCAAAAAGTACCCCTTGGCCTCTTTCTGGGTTTTTGCTTCTAAACCGAAAATCCATGAATTCATTCTTCCAAAATGAGTTCTCATAATAGGGTGCCAAACACCCAAAATGAGAAAATGGGAATGCAAAAATGAGAAAATGTGGTTGCCAAACACCCCCTACATTCTATATCTTTGTGGACCATATGTTTTTTTTACAAAGAGCACGTCATATTTTTGGCAAGCGGTAAGCATTGAAAGTTGGGTGGAGGTTCTTTCAAGACCATGTCCTTATTGCTAGACCATGTCCTTATTGCTAAAAAACTACACTGTATGTCTTTGTGGATCATATCTTTATTGTATAAAGACCACATTATATTTTTTTGGCAAGTGGTAACTGTGAAAAGTTATAATTAATAACTCGGTCTTTTATATACATTTGTTGGGTAATCCATCTTTAGTATGGGAGATCTGGAGAAAAATCATGAAAATGGTGTCATGGATAGTTACATTGACTTCCCCTAAAGTTCGCCAACATCTTATTTATATAAGTGGAAAACAAAAGTGCCAACATCTTGTTTATATAAGTGGGGAGCGAAAGTGGTATCATGTGCTTGGAATACACAAAACTCCGCATATGTGACATAGTCTCAAGTAGCACCTAATCCAAAGGTAGTTGCTCAACAAAAAGTGGATGATCAAGCTATAGCCTTTGCTGGTCAAGCGAAAGACTTGATTGATCAAGCTAATTTAACATTCCAAAGCATTATGATCTTGAGATTACTTCATATACAATTGGAGTGGGTGATATCTTTTGGATAGTGATAGGAGCTTAAGATGGGAGGCAAACGGCCCCAAAAGACTCGCATCCAACCAGTTGCATCTCAAATCCGAAAGAACAAGTCAAAAAACAAAAATTCGCTTGTTTTATCCAAGCCATGTGTCCAGTCCAACTTGACATACTTTGCATCCAACCGATCACATTCCAGCATCCAACTGGGCGGATTTAGCCAACTTTGGTTCAAAGCTTTATATAAGCCCTTGGGGGCTTACCTATGGCAGGACTTTGGCCTTCGAACTCGCTTGGACTTGCTTCAAGGCTAAGGAAAGAAGAAGAAAGGAGAAAAGAAGAGGAAAAGGAGGAGATTCAAGAGGGCATGACTTCTAATAAAAAGAACTTGAAGTCTCTTCCATCCATGGTCGGCTAGACTCCATTTCTAGGGTTAGATGAAGGTTTACTTTGAAGTAATTTGAGTTTTGTATGTGTTCTAAGACTATTCCTTTAAAATCTTAGATGTATGACTCAAGGATAATTTCAATTTTAGAATGAATGATTTGAATATGCTTTCCTATTTTATCAATTTCTTGTGTTTGTATTCTAGATTTCAAACACTTGCATACGTGGTTTGTATTAATTCATGGAGTTGGTTGAGATATGCTGTACATAGATCCTAAAACAAAGTGTGCTATTAGATGAGTCGTACTTAGATACGGCTCGTACTAGTAAGACAACATGTATTACACAAAGATATCCTATGCCAATCGGTTATCCATGAATATTTTGTGATGATTTTGACAGATAGTCTTTGACCCAGAAAAAAATTGCTGCGAGGGAAAAATTGGATTCAATACCCTAGAACTCTTCTCATTTGTTTCACATGCAAAACCAAAATTCTTTTGTTTTTTTATTTTAGAATTTAGAAGCAAACTTTCATGTCGAGCTCTTTGGGGGAGCTGTCCAGTATTGTGTCACAATTGGAATCCATCAGTGCCATCTCCCCTTGATGAAGGCGACTCCAACAACATATGAACACATATGATATAAACAAGATATTGGTGAACTAGAGGGGAAGTTAATGTAACTATCTATGATACCACTTTCGCTCTCCACTTATATAAATCAGATATTGGCACTTTTGTTTCCCACTTATATAAATAAGATGTTGGCGAATTTAGGGGAAGTCGATGTAACTATCCATAACACCATTTTTATGATTTTTTCCTGACCTTCCATACTAAAGATGGATTACCCTACATATGTATATAAAAGACCAAGTTATTAATTATAACTTTTCACACTTATCACTTGCCAAAAAACTATGACATGTTTTTTATACAATAAAGATATGGTCCACAAAGACATACAGTGTAAACTTTTAGCAATACAGACTTAGTCTTGGTCTTCAAAAAACCTCTACCTAACTTTCAACGCTTACCACTTGCCAAAAAATATGACGTGCTTTTTATAAAAAACATATGGTCCACAAATACATAAAGTGCAGTTTTTTTAGCAATATGGACTTGGTCTTTGTCTTAAAAGAACCACCACTTAACTTTTCACATTTATCACTTACCAAAAAATATGACTTGCTCTTTATACGACAAACATGTGGTCCACACAAATATAGAGTGTAGTCTTTTGGCAATATGTACTTAGTCTTGGTCTTGATCTTGAAGGAACCACCACCTAACTTTTCACACTTATCACTTGCCAAAAAATATGACGTGCTCTTTATACAATAAACATGTGGTATACACAGACACAGAGTGTAGTCTTTCGGCAATATGGACTTGGTCTTAAAGGAACCACCACCTAACTTTTCACACTTATCATTTTCCAAAAAATATGACGTGCTCTTTATACAATAAACATGTGGTCCACACAGACATAGAGTGTAGTCTTTTGGCAATATAGATTTGGTCCTGGTCTTGAAAGAACAACCACCTAATTTTTCACTTATCACTTGCCAAAAAATATGACTTGCTCTTTATACAATAAACATGTGGTCCACAAAGATATAGAGTGTAGTCTTTCGGCAATATGGACTTAGTCTTGGTCTTGAAGGAACCACCACCTAACTTTTCACACTTATCACTTTTCAAAAAATATGACGTGCTCTTTATACAATAAACATGTGGTTCATACAGACATAAAGTGTAGTCTTTCGGCAATATAGACTTGGTCTTAGTCCTAAAGGAACCACCACCTAACTTTTCACACTTATCACTTCCCAAAAAATATGACGTGCTCTTTATACAATAAACATATGGTCCACATAGACATAGAGTGTAGTCTTTGGGCGATATGGACTTGGTCCTGATCTTGAAAGAACTACCACCTAATTTTTTGCTTATCACTTGCCAAAAATTATGACTTGCTCTTTATACAATAAACATGTGGTCTACACAGACATAGAGTCTTTTGGCAATTTGGACTTGGTCTTGATCTTGAAGGAACCACCACCTAACTTTTCACACTTATCACTTCCCAAAAATATGACGTGCTCTTTATACAATAAACATTTGGTCCACACAGACATACAATGTTGCATTTTGGCAATATGGGCTTGGTCTCAGGTAAATTAAAATTTGGTCGTTAAAGATAAAAAATGTAGTCTTTTGGAACCATAGACTGTCTTTCAATTCTCCAAAAATCTCCCCCCCTTTCTTTCACACCCTCCCCAACTCTCTCATGAAAATTGAGAATTTTCTCATGTTCTTTAATAAAGTGGAGTACCTTATAACTTTTTTACCCTTAATGAATTCAGGTCTCCTATAGTATTATCAAGACTAGTGCCTCTTAGCTTGTTACTTGTGATTAGTCAATCATATTAGACAAGATTTTGTTAGAAAATATAACTTTGTCCATGTGAACAGAAATATTGGTCCTCATTCATATCTGACGTAGTCCCTTATAATTATGACTTATTTTTTTTATACCTTAAACAATGTTGGTAAACTTTTCTATAGCGTTTTTTGCCTGTTGTGGTAAACTTTTCTATAGCCTTTTTTGCCTGCTGTGGTAAACCTTCTGATAGCATTCTTTGCCCACTCTTAAAAACGTCTCATTAATTTCATAGATGACTTCCCCTAACTTTCCACCCTCATGTGCTCATAAAATGAGACAAAGTTCTGTCAGAATATATGACTTGATCTAAGTTAAAAACAAGATTGGTCATTTAGAATACTTAATGTCGTCCACTCAACTTTTTGAGATGCTCTTTTATACCTCATCTTTGTCCTATAAATACGAACTGTTTTACCATTCAAATAATCACAAACCCAAGCATGCGATACAATCCATTGCAAAGATGGTCCCACGAAGAATAAATTCGGTATGTTTAACACTACTATTACTTTTGTGATAACTTGAATACCATTCCATAGAAAACTCGTACAAAAATTTAAAAAAAAATGTCCCAACAATTACCCATTCCTTGGTGTCAACAAACTAATAAGTCGATATCATAAAAATGAGAATGTTAATGCACCTTCACCATAAATTGCATTGAAAGGTCCAAGTACTTAGAAAAGAACTCTATACATGTGGTGATAAAAAAAAACAACTAATATAAATGTCTTTGTAGCCAAAAGAAAACCTTCTCCTAAAAAAATAATAAGTGCGTTGAGCATGATGAACACTAAATTAACACCCTTCAACTCTTAGACCTGCAATTCAAAAATAATGGCAATAAGTAAGTGACAGCAAGCCAAACCACTAACAAGGAAGTTAAAATCTATAAGTTCAGGCATACCTAAAAGACGCAAATGTTAATAGCATAAAAAGATGTCGGAGTGCACAAATAGGTAGTGTCAAGTGTCAACACATATGTTCATGACTAGCACTCAAACAAAGAAGAATATAAAGGGAACATCGTATCAATGTTGAACCACGCTGCCAACTCATATGCCTCCTCCTAAAACTGGGGCAAGTGGAGGCATGCCTTCTTTCTTTCAAGAATGGAAAAATAGTCACTAAAAGAAGAAATGTGTACACAAAAAAGCAAGGCAAGATAACGACAAATGGATCATGAATTGACCATAAAAATCCAACAAAGATTGATGAAGTAAACCATCAATACACATGGACTTATTCATGATAAGCGTGTACAGGGTCAATCCAGGGAAAGTACGATAAAGTTAGAAAACAACTTGGTCAATGAAGGATTTGATTTTTCATTAATTTGACATAAGTTTGATGATGTGAAAGACCGAATACAAGTTTGAAGTAGAGTTTCAATGCTACAGTTGATGATATTATGTTTTGGGCGAGTTCTAGACAAGCTTTTTACTGTTTCCATTTGTATCTCATTCGTCAATATAAAAAACTAGCATGAATATGTAGAAAATAACCTTGTTGTAAAGACATTTTGTAATGTAATGTATGAGGTGTGTTGGTTTGGGACCTTGGGTACATATTTAATGAAGGATTTGGTTTTCCATTGATTCTTGGTTTTCTTTTTGAACAATTCTAATACTCAATTTTTGGTTTCTTTTTTGATACAAGTGTCGCTATGTTTTGCTGCTGGATTTTCTATTGATTATGTGGATATGCTAAGCCAATTGGGATACTAAATATGGATGCTATAATTCTACGGGTGATGTGTCCAGCTGAGCCAATTGATTGCTAATTTCTAGAAACGGGCATGCTCAAGGACACGACACGGATATAGACATGGACACAATACGAGGACACGAGACACGGACACAGCATGAATCCAAATTTCCTGCTACTACACAACATTTCGATCACCTAATTACAGTTTCAGCACCCCAAAACTCTATTTGCAGCACCTAATTACATGTAACGTAGGACATGACCTATCAAGAAAAAGAATAGAGAACTTAAGTGCATCTAACATCAAGTAAAGAACAGAGCACTTAAGTGATACTTTACTGGAGTAGAAACCCTCAAGATCCCAACTATTAGTTCGTCCTTACTCTGACATGTCCCAAGAGTAAAGTAGAGTTTGCAAATTGCACTCAATGGCACTTACACATAGAAACCCAATGTAGAAAATAAACCTGGCTCAACAAAATGATTCTAGAAGCCAAATGCCATTGTAAAGTATAAATATGTAACTGACCAGAAACTTAGGTTTATTGTTCAATGGCTCAATTCCTCCAATCATGTTGGTTTTCAGATACACTTATGTCAGTCATATAAACACTTGTGACTTGACTTTCCATAGTCAATGAGAACGTAGCAGAAAAAATTAGGGTACCTGCTCAGCACCCTTCACCATCTTCCGTAGGGTTAGGCTGATTAGCAGCAAGAGGTTCAAGAGAGACAGACAAACCGGTGGGGCATCCCTTTGGAATGTGCCGAAGTTATTGAAGGCCAGAGCTACAATAGTGTAGACTAGTTCTTGTAGTTAGGAGATTATATCCATCCCTAAACTAGTCACATAAATCCTAAGATAGACGGAGTTTGAAAGTTTTAGCTATAGTTAAAATAACTCATGATAATCCACAACATTAGCACTACATAAAGGAGCAGGAAGCTTTGCAAATACTAAACAAGTAAGAATAGGAAGCTTTGCAAATACTAAACAAGTAAGAATGAGATGGTTTTTTTGAAGCAAGCTTGGTTTTTTCTTTCTTAACAAGAGTACAAGTGATAAAGCCAAAGGAAAGGAGCTAAATAATTATCCTAGTGGCCCCATAATTTTTTTTTGATAACTTAGTACTCTGAGCCAATTTACTCGCGCCTTGAATAATCTGGGGACCAATCTCACTGTCCACTAGCTGGGGGCCTAATTAAAGCCGAGACAAAGCTGGTCCCAAAGAAGTTGATTGCACCTAGAAGGTTTTGAACCTGAGACAAGAGAGCAAACCCTTACTTGGCTATTCCCAAATAAATCTTCTATCCATCTCCAATCCTTACTCTATTTTTTCATGAGAAATCAGAAATTGTTGATCAGAAGCTTAACCAAAATCAACCAATTTACCACGAAAACCTCATCAATCATTTTCATGGCATCCCCAAAAGTAGTAACGTTCAATTAGTCCAATGAAACTAGTAACCTTCAATTAGTCCAATGAATATGACTTTTTGTTGAAGAAATGCCCAGTGGTAAAGCAATCCATTCAACAAAAAAAAAAGGAACAAGTCAAGTGTGAGCATAGAACAAATACAATATGGGTTGGGACCAAGGCATCATGAAATACAGGACACATGACCATATGAACATGGACTATGCTTCTTTTGAATGAGACCTCTTGAGATTTAATTACAACCTAGGAAGAACGATTCAGAGCTGTTGTACATTGGAACTAACGGGAGTAGGACAAATATTCAAAATCAACCTAAGTTATACCACATGGCGACCTCAAATATCCCAATGCAATACAAAGACATCTCTCAACCAAAAAGCAATTAAGTAAATCGATTTCCAGCGAATAAGAGATTTCATAATTCAACATGCAAGGAGCACAAGTTCTGTGCAAAACGTGGCAACGAAGCCAAAAATGGAGAAGTTTAAGCATGCCAAAAAAAAAAATCAACCAGCCACTTCTTCTTCCCTCGTGATTTTCAGTTTTTCAACTATTTAGGTAGCATGGGGGGCATATTATGAGCGGTGATATATGTAGAACAAAAACAACCAAGAGTACTTTTCGGTACGAGCAGCTCTAAATATAATTGTTCTCATGCCGATTACCTACTTCATATCATCCACATGTACCAACATTGTTAGTCACAAGACTTACAAACAGTATTCAGTTGAATCAAAAAGAAATGAAAAGGACAAAAGCTTTATTAGGTTGAATCGATCACCATTTTGTGATTAGCATAGTCCATTTTATCAGATTTAGATAGCTTACCTGATGACGATTGAGTCGGAATCGTTTCTAACGAAGCATGGACGATTGAAATGGACAAGAAGGCAGCGTCTCCGGTAGAAGGATGAAGCCGATTAGGGGACGGAAGTTGGAGAGGAGCAAACCCTAGATAGAGGATGGAGAGAGAGCGTATTACTGGAGAGAGAAGAAGGGAGGAAAGAGGGGATTATGAGTAGTAATAGGATAGGACGTCGTCTAATAGAAGGGTAGGATGGTCCATTCTTAACATGGTTACCATGTATTTGTGATTAAAATAGGAGATATCATGTATTGGTGATTTGGAAACTCAAGACCATTGAAATGGTAAATAAGGGCATGCCCCTCCTCTTTCCGGTAATTTTCCCATGTTGTGAACCCAAAGTCCTTTATCATGCAAAAATTCAAGGAGGCGTGCAAACCCAAGAGCTACCTTGATTCAATGAATCCATGTAAAATCATCTAGAAACACAAAAAGGCTAGTTACCAAGCATCATAACAACTACTAGAAGAATTCCTTTTATTTATTTTGCTTCTCCCCTATGTCTCTATGCTCTTTTCCATTTACTTTCTACTTGTGCAATTCTCTATCATGACCAAAAAAATTCTTACACCCCCGGCCCAACACACACACAAATTTTCAGCTGACAACTCTATTATTTTTATTTTTTTTTTGGTAAATAGGGGAAAAACTTATTACTTATGCTGTTATGCATGTCAATTCACCAAGATCTACTGCTAATCAAAGAAAAAATTCACCAAGATCTACCAAAAATGGCATGCTAATTAATCATTAACCAATAATAAATATTAGATAGTTAGATCACCTTGAAGAACTATGTTGGACAGAGAATTAATTGGTTCTAAGTCATACACAACACCAAGCTGCCAATTTTCACTGCAGCACCCAATCAACTTTACCATGTCTAGATGCCCTTTCACATCTGGATCTGTCAGTAGCTTGATTTCTTTCTGTGACATGAATCATACTTTTAGACAACAAAAACCAGTTAAAAGAAAAGCCAACTAAAATCAAATAAAGAAGTCCACCGGGCTACATACTTCCCATCTAGATACTTGATGATGTGGACTAGTTATCCAACTCCCAGCATCTACCCATATTTTCACAGTAACCACTTGAGTCTTCAAACCTTGCTAAATCTTTCCCAGGAACACCTGTCCAGATTTGGTATACCCAATAAAGTTTTCGGCACTGAAGCCCCCAGTGATAAGAGTCAAGTCTTCATAGGTGTACTTAACCAAATCACTAGCTAAGTCCATACCTTCAGAGATATTCCGTTAAGGTAAAGGTAAGAAAAGGAACATTCAAGTACAAAACTACAAAATGAATACAATAGAAACAAGCTATTGCAAATATAACATAACTGTATTTTTTGGGGGCAACATTATGTATCCATTCCCTCCATAGTCACCCCTCACTTCAAATTTTGAAAAATGTGAGATAAAAACAGTAAAAGGTACGTATCTTAGATATGTGCAAGTAACATAGACACATATCAAGCAGAACATGCGATGAGCATACATATCTATCAGTTACTATTATTAAGAGAAAATCTTTTGCTGTGTATCAATAACTGTAGCTAGCTCACGCTTTTTTCCCTCCAAACTTGTCCAATCGGGATAATTTATGTATCTTCTATATACATCTTTGCTTCCAATAACTGAGGGCCAAATATGACAAATCATACAATCACAACAACTGAAGAACGCTTCTTCCAACCCTCACACGACTCTTATTTCCATACAATTGTTTTAAAATCAAACAAAAGCATCTGCACAACAAGATTTTTTCTTTTTCCTTTCCACAATTTATTGCTGGTAATGGAGATAAGGGTCAAGAAAAGGAATCCAGATCCCACTCTGTCGATGTGCCCAAGGGGAATTAAGATACTTCCAATAACCTCAAGGCTATTTTATCATAGGCACACATATATTTGTTAACATCTCTTTTTCAAAGACGAAAAGAAGATGGAGGAGTATGTTTTTGGTATTTTCATGTATATCCTATGTGCCTTGGTTTATTTGCAACAAAAAATTGCACATGCATCTCATGTGCCACGGCTTCTAGTAGGTAAAAATGCAGCCAAGCACAACTAAAAAAAATGGAACCCTACTAACAAGTGGCCACAAATTATCAAAATCAACAACCAGAAATATAAGAGTCAACCAAACCAAATCGTAAAACTACAGTTTGTGTATAAATGTGTGCATATACAGTAATATAGTAACCATGTATGGAAATATGTATGTGTGCACCTGTAATATCCTTATCCCTGAATCAACCATAATCCAACCCAAAGATGATATCTTGACCTGACACCGACCATAGGCGAACTTGGGTGCCCCAACCCTGGCAAACTGAAACCCAAAAATCCAACCCCGACCCGAACCCCGAAAAAATACTAAAAATAGTTTCCTCCTGTTCTGGTGGAAAAATTTCACTGTAATTGAAAAGCTGTATTTTCAACTCTGTATCCTCCCATATTTTAATTATCCGGTGAAATCAAACACTTCTCTGCCGAATAATTTTGAGGAAACATGCAGGTTCCTTCTTAGACGGATTTGAGGAATCCGAAGCAAATGGAAACACCTCAGAAATTGGGGAAACAACCCAAAATAAAACAACAGACATCTCAAAAATTAAAAAATCATGATGCCATAAGCACTTATCTGAAAATGATCGCGAAACCCACTAGATTTAAGAAGCCCTATATTAGAAACCCTAAAAAAAAGCTTCCCCTCTTGGTCAGATATAGGGCCTCCCAAATAGTAACTCCAATTGTACGCACTAATCGCTGCGAATTAAATTCAAAAGACTCTGCCAATCAAGTTAACGCCTTCTAGATTCTTGACACCAAAAGATCACACTTTTCTAACCAAGTAGACTGAGATACTGAAGATAAGTGAGAAGAGAAAAAAAAAATTACTTTTTAGCGCGCAGATTCGCCAGAGGGCTTGTTGTTGACGGAGTCTAGGGCCTTCTCGTCCTCCTCTTCGTAGTCGAGAAGTTCTTCCTCGTAAGCTTCATTGTCCCTGACTTCAATCAAGGTTTAGCGTTTCACTGAAATGGCCATTTGAGAGAGAGAGAGAGAGAGAGAGAGAGAGAGAGAGAGAGAGAGAGAGAGAACAGGGAGTCCGTTTGATCAAGAGAGGGAGAGGAGGGATCGAGAAACGCTGAAAATTTGTGGCTAGGGCTTTGAAGTGTTAAATATATATAAGGGTAAAATTGTAAACTAAATTTTCCTTACCATGTATCGGTGAATACTTTTTGGGATGCCATGATAGTGGTGATTTGTGAACTGCATACCATGTATTGGTGAATTGACTGGGTCAACTCCACCTGCCGGTAATTTTCCCTTCCTCAAATACTATTTTTCATGTATTTTGATGAGTTATGTTTTAAAAAAAAAAAATACTCCAACCCACCCTTCAAAAAAGAGCACCAAAGTTGGTGGGCCTCTATATCTCTTCAACCATAGTGATTCAATTTCACTCACCAAATGGTAGGTCTCTCCATTACTTACCATTTTAGCAATTTAATTCAATATCCATTGAAGGGGTTTACACATATAAAAATTAAATATTTAGTAAAATTCCAAATTTGATGAGTGGGTTGGAGTCACAAATTTACATATCGTAAAACACAAGTCTTCAAATTGCCACATAAGTCAACAAAATCTATACTCGAATAAGTGGATTGAAGATGCTCTTATACTTGAATTTTTATGCACCAAATCAATCTCGAACGAGTTGCTAGAACTCGAGTCTCGGCTTGGTTCATTTTATCCCGAAGTAATGGGATTTACGAAAAGCCAGAGGGAGCAACTATAGGCCAATGTGAGAATAAATTTCATTTAAGGGCCACATTGAACGAACTGGCATACTTAAAGGCGGCAAAGTGTAATCAGCCAACGGAAATATGAACACGCGAATCACACGTGACGCCCGAGTGGTCGGAGTTGTTCGCACCAAATCACTTCTACTCTCTCCAATTCCATTCATTTGGAACACACACAGCACGCAGTTTTCCTTCGCTAACGATAACGCTCTCAACTCTCTCTCTCTCTCTCTCCCTCTCTCTCCAGTTCTCTCTCCAAAACTGAAGAGATCCAACATGGAGACAATGGTCTCGAATCCGACCATTTTCTCAGGCCGACCGTTGGCTCCGGTCCGTACGACGGGCTCCACCTGTAACTCGCGCAGGGCTAGTTGCTTCGCTCCTCCGCCGGATAAACTTTTGCTCCATCGGAAGATAATATGGTTAGGGCTTGATTCTTCTTCGTCTTCGATTCGAAGGAAGTCGGTGATTACCCGTGGCGTTACGGAGATAAACGAGAGCCAGTTCTTCGACCTAGTACTCAACTCCGACCGCCCCGTCCTCGTCGAATTCGTCGCCAATTGGTGCGGCCCTTGCCGTTTGATTTCTCCCGCCATCGACTGGGTTTCACAAGTACGAATGTTTCCTTCTTTTTTTCTGATTCTATCAGTTCAATTTCATTGAAAACCCAAGTTGAATATATATATATATATATATATATATATTTAAGCACGAACCCAAGGGTTGGCCTGGTGGTCAAGGCCGGAGACTTAGGGCCTGTTCGTGGGATTTTGAATTTAGATTTGTAGGTAACGAGTCTAGAAAGAACTAGAGTAATGATTGGAAATGATGGTAATGATTGGAGAAAGTAGAGAGAAAAATGAGAGTAATGTTTGAAAATAGGGGTAAAGAGTGGAAAGAGAATTATGATAATGATTAGAATCCAAAATCCAAATCCCACAACCGAAGAAGGTCTTAGGGTTTGCTCCCTCTCTGGTTCAAGTGGGCGTTCGGATTGGGTCCCATGGATAGTCGAGGTCCGTGTAAGCTCGACACCTAAGTTAGGAAAAAATATATTATTTTTGTTTTGTTTCTCGTTTAAGCTTGGCTGATATATACAATCAGAAGACTAGTGTGTAAGCATATGACTCCTCTTACTAGAACTTGACACATGCTCCATAAAGATGACTAATCAACACATGTCCACCTCCTATCATTTTTGTCTTGTTATCAAGTCTATATTTACCTTAAGAATTCAAGGTATAAACTAACATTCCTCACATGCACACATGTGTGCATGTGTACGACATCATCAAGAATAAAGTGTTTTGTCCATTTAGCAAGAATTTATATACTCCCTCCTAATTGAGAGTCTCTTATTCCATTTTGGGATGTTCCAAAATGATTGTCCTTTTTCAAAAATAGAAGTAAAAATTTGATAAAATTCCAAAAGTGTCCCTCATATTTGAATACAAATAGTGCAAAATAGGTAGAATACAGGGGTAATGGTGGAAAGTAGGTGTAATAATTATATGTTCCGTAAAAAAGTTGGAATTCCTAAGAGGAACTCTCATTTAGGAATGGAGGGAGTATCAAATGTAACATTTCTGAAAATATTGGAGAAATGTATGGCGGGGTATTACAATATCCCTTCCTTTAGAAATTTCGTCTCCGAAATTTGTCTATTAAAAGAATGTGTAATTTAATTTCACGCTTCTTTTGCGCACTCTGATCACCCACTCGATCCTATGTAAGACCTATTCCCTACGCTCTGATACCAATTGTAACAACCCGCCCCAGCTGACCTGCTTAACTCTTAGCCTAATCACGTGGCTCAAAAGGTTAATCTCAAGTTATACAATAGCTCGACGTGTCCCGTTATATACCATATCAACTCCCCAAAATCCACCGATGTGGGACTTGACTCCCATAGTGGGTTCTCACATCTTTCTTTTAAAGGTTATAGATATAGATATGGTAAGATCAGTCATATTAATAAGCCTTATTATTTTACTTTATTTAAGGCTTTTTCTTGTGCTAAACCTAGAATTTTTCTTGTGCTAAACCTAGAATAGAAATTAGAAACAGAAACAAGAGATGATAGGTATTTTTGGAGTTAAGAGCGGAGTATACTGTAGTACATGAGTTTTTTGTTTGATTTGTTTTAGGCTTATCCATGTATTGGGCCTTTTTGTCCTTGGCCTTATTTTGTACATGGGTGGCATCCCCTAATGCCTTTCCCATAAATTTATTGGTTAAAAGAAAAGATTAAATAAAACTAGAAGCGAACCCAGAAAACATACTAGATTGAAAAAAATAGAAAACAACGCCGCAGCTTGATTGTGCACTCAGATAGAGATATGCTGTAGAATTGCACTATTGGAAGAGAACCCGCAGTCTCTACGGGTGGGAGTGGGAATTTAGGGAAGAGATCTGTGAGATGACCACTTTGGGAACCTTGGAAAATTATTCTTGGTCAGTTGTTAGAATAGTCATGGAACCAAGTTAATAAGGGCCTCTAGTATGACGTACTTTGGGTTTGTAGATTTGGTCTGTGCTTCCAATTTTTCGTACATAAATCTAATGTGATGGCAAATGTGGATGATAATAAAGAGAAGTTCCAGAAAAGTTCCATGAGCAAGTAATCTTCTAATTGGGGAGGAATTTTTGAAATGAAGTATTATTCTCGTGGAATTATATCCCTTGTGGCAACAAAATGGAGTTAAGTTATAGAGGTATATGTCCTTGCTTTATTATTTTCATCAGGATTTATGCAATTTATCTAGGCCTTATGGATGATTTGATGACCATTCTTGGCATTATTCAGTTCTTACATTGGTTACCAAGTGATTCTGTGCGGATTCTGTGGTTTCCATTTTACTTGGAATTATGGACTCTTCATGCTATAGTTAAAGCATGAAATGTGGGTGGTGTTGCACTTATATCCTGACCATGGTCGATTACCACTCTATGAGTTTGGAGTCTTTCGACAATGATGTTATTATTGCCATAGTTTTGTTTTTGATCGATGAAAGTCAGTATTGTTATAATTGTTAGATTAGCATATTGGAGGAAGAGTTCAACTCCTGACCTCGTTACTCTTGGCCCCTACATGCATTCCTAATGACATTGGGCCACCATCTGATGGAAAGTCTCTCCACCTCTCAACACACACACCAACCACCCCACCCCCCCCCGGGCGCGAAAAAACTTGAGAATGAAGGAGGGAGTCTCTTGTTCAGAGTTTGTGTTTGCTCGTTCAATTGCAACCCCACACCCACTCTCTTGATCTGACCTTGAAAATAGCAAAGCGATTACATGATTATTACAGGATAGAATTTAACCCACGGGCTACAAATTTTTTGTTTTGATCATCCACATGAGCTCCAAAATGAAAGGTAGCCCCTGACGTAGGGGCAAAATTAATGATTGATTAGATTAATGACGTTTCTGGTCTGTTTTTGGAATTGTAGATTGGGGAACTTGATTGGTTTGTGTATTAACAAGTCAAAGCAAACTGCATTACGGGTTGTTAAGTTTTTCTCCAAGTTTTATGAGAATTAAAAAAGTTGTTGAGCTGTGTTCTTTGTATTGTTGACTATATGCATTGTTTACTTATAATTTAAGACTTGACCCCAGTGCCTTAAAACCTAGATCTGCCAGTGTCTTGCAATGCGTGCAGATACCATGGTCTACAAAATGAAGGCTGTAGTTCTCTTAGATTGGAGACAACAAATGATTTCTACATTCATAATGACATACTGATACTATTGTTTTAATTTTAAGTTCTTGAGCTTTGATTTTATGTTTTTGTGGTTTGGCTTTGCTTTTCTCAGTCTTACTTGAGGAGACTAACGAAGAGAATGATATAGACCTATTGAAAATGGTTTGACCGCTAAAGACGCATCTTTGATTGGTTATTGTAGTTTTAAGAGTTCTATTAGTATCTTGTTAATTTGATCTGATTTGTGGTATAACATGTCTTGTATTTATCACAAGTACTCATATTAAAACGACAATATTGTTGTAAACAAAAGTTGTAAATGGAAAGTAGAATCTTCTTGAGAAATGTCGAAGTTCCGATAGCTATTACTGCCGGAGTGATATGCTAGTAAGCATTGTTGACAGACATCAATGATTTCTAAGAATAGAGGCTTAAACATAAAACAAAGATTAGAGGCTTAATAAGTTTTATTTACAGGTTTACCGTTTACGGCAAACTCATATTCTTCTTTGTGTGGATGTCCGAGTCAAAATTATTTACGTATGTTTTCCCATGTTGATGTTTCTTTGTGCATAATCAGGAATACAAAGACAAGTTAACAGTTGTAAAGATTGACCATGACGCGAATCCTCGACTCATTGATAAATACAAGGTTTATGGCTTGCCGACTTTGATTCTCTTCAAAAATGGTGAGGAGGTCGCGGAAAGCAGGAGGGAAGGTGCTATTACGAAGGTAAAGCTTAAAGAATACGTTGATGCTCTGTTGGAGTCAATATCTGTCACTTAAAAATCCTTCCATTTCCTGTCAACGGTGGCCTCTTTGATGCTTAACAGATAAACATATCGAATGGGCAGAATCCTTCAATCGCATTATTTTATTCTTGTGCAATATTTTGCATGGTTCTGTAATTCCATTCGGTTTCTATGTTTGAGCTATTCCATATGTTATGGGTACTTGGACAATAACCAGTATGAATGAAAATTAGACTTCCAAAGTTCGTTTGTCCTTCTGATTCATTCAGATAGTGTGGTGTTCTGTTGGTCACTACAAGGGATTTGTCAATTCATGTGGATTGCTCTGTATATGGCTATCATCTAGCTCTATTTCTGTCTCTGTGTATCTTGCTTTGGTTGGGAGTTATTGAAATTTCAAGCAAAAACCGATCCAATCAGAGTGGTTGGAGTTTAGACCGCCAATTGGGTATTAGCATTGGCCGGATACCGAGTTATCTAAAAATTTGCGATGAACATTTTGTCTGAAAGTTTTCCCTTTACATCTCTATATTCCAATCATTATGATTCTATTTATTTTTGTTGGTCCCACATCGGATAATTATCATCTTGAAAACTAGTATATGAGTCTGGGTGGCCTCTTCTTTCATTACAAATGATTTTGAGTTGGATGTTTTAATATGGTATCAGAGCTAGAGCTAAGTTTTTGGAGGCTTTTCCCCTCTGTGTCATCACTTTGTTTCATTGTGATCCATGTGTTTCGGATACTTTATGCAAGTCGGAGGTCACACGTGAGGGAGAGTGTTGGAAATTGTTCCATATCGGTTAATTATTTCCACCAAAGCTAGTATGAGCCTGAGTGGCCTCTCCACTCATTTCTAATTGGTATTGAGTTGGATACTTTAACATGGTATTAGAGCTATGGTTTCAAATCATTTGTTCCCCTTTGTTTGTGCCATAAGTGCCCTGTTATTTGTTGTGATCCACGTGTTACGGATTCCTTGTTGACCTCTCCACGTGCGAGTTGAAGGTCGCATGTGCGGGGGAGTGTTTGAAATTGTCATACATCAGTTAATTATTACCTCAAAAATTAGTATATGAGCTTGAGGGGGTCTCTCCTCTCATTGCCAATTGATTTTGACTAATATACAGTAATCTAGTTGATGAATTAAGGGAAAAAGGATAAGAAATGTTAGTGTTTGAAGGGAGCAAGTGGAAGGCGATGCATGTCATGCTTCATGATTCCATTTTAGGTGATCATGTATGTTTGGTGTGATATCAGTCGAACTACTATAGTCTACATGGAATTTGCTGTTTGGCATTCCAGAGGAAGAGGGTTTGTAAATTACTTTTAAAAATAGGAGAAAGTTATCAAAAAGAATAATAAGAGAGTGAAGAATAGCAAGTAAAAAGGTGGAGACAAATATACCACCAGATGTCAAAGAAATTGCTTGGGATATCATGATGTATCTTATTTTCTATTTGAATTCATTGATAGCATGAATTCATTACTTAGGATATTATGATGTATCTTTTTTTTCTTTTTTTTTGTAATGAACAATGGTCCTTGGGCCAGCTTGCGCGCACTATAGGACTAATCTCTCCAGCCTTTGCTAAACCAAAAGGTTTTTACGCAATGAGTGGCCCCAAGTACTTTTCGTAGTGCGGGGGAGTCGAACCTAGGACCTTGGGATGGTAAGTCCCTCCGTCATGTTTGATCAATCAACTGCACTACCCCTTGGGGTTAGTTTTTGGGATGTTACAAGGCTATTGGATGTTTTTCTTCTGAGAATAACTTATTCATGAAGCTTCGTGAATAAATTATTACGGAGCTCAATTTTATTGTCCAAAAGTATTTTGGACGATCCAAATTAAAAATAATCTATTAGCAGTAATAGATTATTTTTAATCTAAATCATCCAAAATACTTTTGAACAGCTGAGATTGAGCATTTCTAAAAATAACTTATTCACCACTCTCCACTTTAAAAGTCCTTTTGGTAATCATATCAGTGATCAGTGCCTCCGTGGCTGCGCCACAATTGGCTCAGTGAATAGAATGGAAGACGAAACAACGGACATAAGCATCCACATCCAATTCTTTAGATTTTGGATCAAATTACATATTAAAAATTCGCTTTATTATTTAAGCTACTTTCTTTTAAAATGTCTACTCCATTAGACTTTCTGTATTAAAGCTATCCCATTTTAAAAATGTTGTTTACTCACACTCTTCTCATTCTTAAATATTTTTTGTCAATGGCCTTGTTTGGGGCACAGTAAATGGGCAATAAATTGATTATTTTTATGGAGCCCATTATGAGTCATACAAAGATGATTCAAATTATAAGTCATTCTTATAATATTTTTCATAGGTTATTGAAAAAAATTAGTTCAATCCGATATCGGTAAGGGCTGTTTCAGAATTCGTAAGTTACTTAAGAATTTGTAGGGTGCCCTATGAATTCTGAAACAGCCCTTACTGATATCGGATTGAGCTAACTTTTTTCAAGAACTCATAAAAAAATATTTTAAGAATGACTTACGGTTTGAATTATTTTTATAGGACCTGTAACAGACCTTGCAAAAGTTTAAAAAAAATAAATAAATAAAGCTTTTCTTGCCCGTACAAAACATGCCCTATCTTTGAAGGTGTGGCACTTCAAGATTGAACAAAGTTTGAGATGACAACATTAAAATTAATGTTCAACGGATGAACAGTTCCTCATTTTCTTCCGCGTGCAACTGTAGCAATGCTAGTTTGAAGCCAAGCAGAGGCGAGGCTGATGCTTCCACCATTTTCCTCTTTGGCTCGTTACAATTAATAGTGCCAGAACGATGGGAAGTAACGACTGTGATGCAGATGCTCACAATACCAATTAGCTCAATAGTATTGGGGATTTTAATTTATGGAGACCACTACAACTACCACTGCCACACATCACAGAATATGGATTCTTGACAATCACATGAATGGTATTTATTTAGCAAAAACAAACTTTTACAAAACGTTGATGTCCGTCCATGAACTAGTAGTGTTGGATTATATTATCGTATTGACGTACAATATCTTGGAATTCACACCCTTCTCTCTCTCACTTTCTTCTTTGAAAACTGTTATTGATGAACAGAAAAATCAAGTTTTTGTTCATCACAGATGGTTCTTTAGGCACCCTTGGGTGGGACATGGTGGTTACCAATTACGGCATCATCTGGGATGTATTTCCCCCAGAACCAATGTGCCTTGAACACTCTGTTGATCTCCTCAATAGGAACATTCTTCGTTTCGGGCAAGAAGAAGAAGATGAAGAGAGTCATTATGAGGACGAACCCACCGAAGAAGAAAAAGAGACCGAATTTCATGTGGCAGAGCAACGTAAGGAAGAGTTGGCCGATGAAGAAGGTGAAGAGCATGTTGACCGAGACGTTGATGGATTGCCCAGCCGATCTGATCTCCAAGGGAAAGATCTCACTGGGTACTAGCCACCCTAACGGACCCCACGACCACGCAAAGGCTGCTACGTATAAGCATATGAGGATTAAGGCAGCATTTCCCATGCCCTTGGAGAAGGATCCTTCGCCAGAAACTCCAAACACGCTCGCAATTAGGGCTCCCACAGCAATCTACAGACACAACAACAAATGTCAACATCACTCTTTTTGTTTGAATTTTTGTTGTTGTATAAAAGCTAGCTTAATATATATGTAGTGTTAACATCAACAACATTGTTGGATATATGTTTTAATTACCTGGCAAACAAGCATTTGAGCGCCACCCTGTAGGAACAACTTCCTTCTTCCAAACTTATCAACAGTGAAGACTGACACCAACGTAGCGGCAACATTAACGAAGCCACTGATGACGGCGCTCATAAGAGCGGCATTGTCTCCGAATCCGAGCGTCTTGAAAAGGACAGGGGCGTAGAACATGATGACATTGATGCCGGTGAGTTGCTGGAAGAATGGTATGAGGACGACGATCACGAGCTGAGGCCTGTATCTTCTCTGCAAAATGTTCCTCCACGGGTGCTCCACTTGCTTCGATGTCTCGCTTGCATCAATGAGGTCTTGGAATTCCGCACTCACATCGTCCACTCCTCGAATTTTTTGCAACATTTCCTTTGCCTTCTCTGATTGGCCCCTTTCGATGAGCGAATTGGGCGTGTCAGGTAGGAAAATGGCGCCCACGGTCATTATAACTGCTGGAACCGCGGCTAGACCTAGGGATACCCTCCACCCATTTCCGCCCTTCATTTGGGCTGTGCCGTAGTTCACCATGTTTGCAGCTAAAATTCCAATACAAATCGCCAATTGGAAACCAATGTTGAGTGCTCCTCGGATTTTTGCTGGTGCCATTTCAGACAAATAGACTGGCACAGACTGCAACAACGCGCGTGTGGATTTTAGAAACAATTAATGATCGGTTGTTTGCTTTAAAACGAAACAACGATACGTACGCTACAGCATTTTGCATAAATTTCTTAACATGGAAAGCATTTTCTACACCGCGGAATCGTAAGACCTCGCATCTCAGCCACGAAGATCCTTTGATATATTTTCCTCTTCCTCTCAGCAAAACTTTCCCATTTATGCCCCCCATGTCTTAACCTTTGCCTTTCTCTCCCCATCCAGACATTGGTGAATCAAGCTCAAGTATCACTTTAGCCGATATGGTGCATCATAATGGGCGCAAAAATGATTTCTGTTCTGATCTATTTTTTATGAAAGAAATTTATTACTACGTACCTGATTGGCATAGCCAATGCCGACACCAAGTAACAAACGACCGATGATAAGCATTGCGACGTTTTGGGCAGCACCATTGAGGACAGCACCGAAAAGGAAGACACAACCTCCAGAAACCATGGACACCTTTCTTCCAAAGACCCTCGTTGTTGCGGAAGCGAAAAAGGAAGCCACCAAGGCCGCGAGGTATAGGGAAGATGTGAACAGTTGAAGCAAGTGGCTATCGAATTTGCAGTACTGGTTCTCATGCCTCAGGTTCTTCTCCTTTTCATATACAGTGGGGAAGAACTTCTGCAAGAACTCATCCATTGATGTTACACCTCCTGTAAATTGAATTCACAAAATTTAGATTGAAGTACTCCCTTTTTCGTAGCCATAAGCACAAAGAAAAATAACATAGGCACGCCTCTATGTTTCCGTAGTTAAAGTATCGAAAATGCATGTTGAGCCGATATTAAGAGATTGAAAATGAATGTAAAAGAATGCCAATTAAGAGCAGATGATGGGGGTAGTAACAACCTGAGATACCAATGTCATAGCCAAAGATGAGACCACCAGTGGCCGCAACCAAACATGTTATCACCACAAAGCACGTGACACGACCTTCATAATTCGCGGAACCTCCCTGAGCAACGATTCCTCCTACTGCCATCTTTACAACAAAACTGAGATATGTTTATCTCTTTTTTTTTTTTCTTTTTATATCTCGACTTAGAGATTATCTTGGTAACGAAAGAATCGTGTAAGATTTCTTCGTGAAACACTTTTCTTTTCGTTTTATTCTGCCCTGCTTAGCTCGTCTACATTTGCGTGCAGTCTCCCTGTACTTTCTCTATTTCTTCCTCAGTTACTTGATCTCTAACCAACCTGAGGTTTATATAGGGCCTTCAGATGTTGCTACATCCAACAAATTCGCATTTTCTTGGGTCAAAAATTAATTAGAAACAGTCATGCAATATATTTTTTGTGGCTTGTGGGCATCCTTATCCGTTAAGATTTGTTATTACCGTTAGCAATTGTTGGGGGGTGGCTTCAATATATTCAAAGCCTATTTTTAGCAGTTTGACCATGTTTGGAACAGACTTGTTAGTGTAGGGTTGGGCGATCGATATCGCAGGTTATTACAACAATTTCGGGATTGAGAATTTCTGCTTCGAAAGCGCGCGAATGTATGGTGTAGATTCAAAGTACTATCAGCTTAATTATCAAGATAAGATAATACTTGTTGATTTAGATAAAACCGATGCATGCCCTTTTGTTAATTAAGGAGGATAAAAATTGTGGGAGCAGTTTTTTTTTTTTTTTTTGTCAATAGAAGAGATCATTTTATATTAGATATGAAGTACATAGTACAAACCGGGATACTACATCAATTGTGAAAGTTCACGAGACAATCAAGCCCAACAACTTAACCAATTCAAGAAATAAGTTCATTATAGAGTAGAAACAAAGAAATTAAGAATTAGATGGATAGATTAGTAGTATTATGACTGCGAACGTAATTGCTGTGTGGTTGAGCATTTTACTAAAAAGGATAAATTTATTGAAAACAGTTGTCCTCAAAACAAAATTTTGGAATTTAAATTTATTATTTTTTCTTAAAAAGGAGAAATTTCAAATTTCCAAAGTAGGCTTGATCAGTAAAAAATGGATGATGGAAATTGAAATTCAAGAAAGTGAAGTGAAATTTAGAAAGGCCCAAAAGATTTTCTTTCTCCGTTTGCTACATTTTAAGTACCATACTTCTTCTGACTCAAATTGTTGGTCCTGTTTCACTTTTTTTGCCACTCAACAATTGTCTATATGTCACAATCTATAACGTTTTTTATGATTACAAAAACTTTGTTTAGTAAAATTAATTGCGATATTTAAAATAATATCCAATTTTGATACTCCATTCGTCCCAAATTCTTGGTCCTCTTTACTATTTGGGCTTCTTAAGAATTGGCTATATATTTTAATTTGTAATATTTTTTATATCAAATATGAATCTAATAGATCTTAATTAATTCTATTGAATAAAGTTTTCAAAATCATAAAAAATATTATAAATTGTAACATATAGACAATTATTTTTTTTTGAACGGCGAAAAAAGATATTATATTAAAAAGAAATTAAGCTCCAAGGATTGACAAGAAGACAATCCGAACAACGCCCAACATGGCCCACCCAAAAGGACCCGACAAAACCAAAACCCTCCCACACCCACTAACAAGGACACTAAGACCACAAGAACCCTACCCAAAAACCAAGACACCCCAAAGAAGCAAAGCCACCTCGGAATATGAGGCAAGGAGAGAGCTTCACAACCCAAAACACAGCATTCAAGGCTAAGAAAGCGAAAGCGACCTACAATGAAATAGAAGGCTAGGCCTGTCTTACCACTTTGTCAGCTCTGTCCAAGTCTTCAACTACCATATCTGCAAGTTTGCTTATGACTTCATCTTCCTCACCATCATACCCCAATCTCATGATCTTGTTGCATGTTCAGATTGCTTGTGCTTCGTCCAGAATTATTCTGTTTCTGTTAATAACTCCATCTGAAGAGATAGAAGTAGAGAGTGCTAACGCTGCAACCGCAGACCTATAAACCGCACACTTTAGTAACACCCACATGTTCTTCAACAATTTTAATAGGAAAAGCTTTACCGTTGAAATCCAAATCTACAGTTTGGTTGATAGCCTCAAAAACGTTTGTAGAAATCTTGACCTTGCCGACATCAAAAGAGGAGCAATTTGACGTGGCTCCATCCAAAGTAATTACCTCGCCCCAAATTCTTCCAATGCTGTGAAAGGTTTCGGCATTCCAAACGTTTAACGGTACCCTGTAACAATTAAGTCAAAAAACACGAGAAATTTCCTTCAATGGTTCAGATTTCCAACGGTTAACTTCATCAAACCAGTTCCCAAGCCAGCGCAAACCACTTTCTTCAAGCATAGCATTCATAACTTCAATGGAAGGGAAAGTAAGTAAAACTAAATTACCTCCCATTGAGCGAATCTGAATATCCCAAACCCCATCAGCTATGAAAGCTTCCGAAAGAGATTCCACTGATCGCAGAGCAGGAAGTTTAGCAACAGCACTACTTGACAACCATTGGTTCCCTTCATCCTGGACTTTAATAGAAAACCTAGAAACAGAGGTACTGGGTAGACTTTTACCAGCAACGATATCAGCAAAGGAAGGTTTACAATCACCTAACAAATCCTTTAGAAAATGATATTGATACTCCAAAATTTGATGCAGGCACTCCAAAAAACAAAGGAAAGAGGCTTTGGAGTTACACTGATTTTAGAGTTCCTGCATCAATTTTTGAAGTGCCAATATCATTTCTCTATTCTTTACTCTTGATGCTATTGACCAAAAAATCAGTAGCTTTATGCACCCTATCACAAGCTTTCTGAAGGGGAATCCTACTACACAATCCAAAAGTGAAGTAGGGTTGTTATCGGTTGTGATTGTGTGCATTGAGTTCACTTTCTAACATATCTAGTGGGGCCCTTTAACGCCAGAAATGAGCCACATCAGCCGATTTGTGAGTAAAATGATGGATGCTAACGACAAGTGCCTCAATTTGGGGACTTTGAAAGTCCAAGTGTTTAATTGAAATAAAGTGAAGTTCATATGTTTCGATGACATTGGAGTGAAAGTTCAGATGCCATTTTAAAATTTTCCCTCGAGTTTTCATTGCTTCAATAACCCCCCCCCCCCCCCCCCCCCCCCCCCCCCCCCCCCCGGCACGTTGTTTGAGCTATATTGGGAAGAGATGTTCGACTCCACGTGAATTGACATTAGAAGTGGAAGATGGTGTAAAGAGGGTATTGGAATGTGGATTCATGTGGCAATGAAGATCATATGCACTACGTGATTAATTTTGCCCTTCTTTTTTTTTTTTGTAATGCATGGTGTATGGGGTGAGGTGGCTTCAATAAATGCTGCCAAGGAAAATCGAATATGAGACTTCAAAATTTTTTTAAAATATATTCAAATTTGAATTGTTTATTGAGTCATTCTCAGACAAGCTTTAATAGAGCCGATCTCCCGTAGCAAATATATATATTTTCAAAATTTTGCAAGTCAAATGAGCCAAATAGTAGCGTGTCTTAGTTTGAAAGCTTAAACTTTGTCGTTTAAAGAAATTGTTAGGCTTAGTTATTTATACAACAAATTAAACCAATCTCGAACGAACTTTTGACGATCGAACACAAACTCATACTCAATCAATTTGGTTTATCTTAATAGCCCTATTTAGTCCCAATATAGTCCATAATATAATTTCACCCTATTTGCACTCTCCTTTAGGCTTCGTTCAATTGTCGGGAAATGAATTCTCAGGAAACGTAAAGTGTGGTAAAATAAGAAAAATTAAATTTATTTTCCTTTGTATATTCTCTTAACAAGAAATCTTGCTTAAAAACTAATATTCTTTTTTTTTTTTGGGCAAGACCTATTTTGCAGGAAAGTGCTTCTCAGTGAAAAAGTTGAAGCTGTGGGTTTTACAATTTTTATGATAACTGAACACACAGAAAGTTATAGGAAATTTGATTTTTCAATCATTTCGCATCCTTTTTGTGCAACTAAATGGACCTCTCTATTCAGTTGTCAAGGATGTTATGCAAGAAATAGTTTCTTATCAGGAAAAGTAAAACGGGGTGCAGTAAAAGAAAATATAATTTATTTTCATGTGTGTGTTCTTTTGACAAGAAATCTTACAGAAAAATCAAAATTCATTCCTTTTGACAAGATTTATTTTGCGAGAAACACTAAGAGAAAAAGTTAAAGTGGTAGGTTCTACAACTTTTCTAGTAACTGAACCTACAGTATATTTCAGGAAAATTGATTTTCTCATTTTTTTTAATCCTTTTCGTGCAAGTGAACGAGGTCTTAAGGGGGGAAATTGATGAGAATGTGAATTTGGTTTTCTTCATCCTACCTCCTCCATGTTGGTTGAACGAAATAGATGCTAACACAATGAATCGTAAAATGGGTACAAAATCATTATTTGAACTCCGGGACGAAAAATACATAACCAAGACCACCAATAACAAGGCCCGGAAAAGAGAGAGAAAAAAACACGCACCAACCACACCTAGACAATTCAATGCTAAACTATTATATTGTATTCTGGACATTTCAATTTGCCTTGTTTTCTTTACAATTTAAAAAGAATTTTTCAAAAAATTCCCCCTAAATCCCCTCGACTTCCAACATTTCTCTCTCCACTTATTACTCTTACTATTTTTCAAAAAAAGTTTCAAACCCCAATCCAAACATAGTATAAAGCATTTGTATTAAATGTTGAAGACAAAAGTTTTTAGCTTTACAAAGCATGAAGAAGACACTACAGCCAAATTAAAGCTAGTGTCATTACTCCCACTTTTGTTTTCAACCACCCCAAGACTGTTTATTTTTTGTTTTCTTCTCCATTGTGTGCACACGTGAGAAGCAGTGAACATAGTTTAAACGGGAATTCCTAGCCGGTCTCATTGTTTGCTTCAAGTTCCATGCAAACCCCTTTTTGTAAAGCTATCCCATCCAATGTTATCAATTCCGTATCGTACCGGTCGGTACGTACCGGATTTGAGAGAAATCGGTACCCTAACCCCCCAATACCGTTCCGGACCAAATACCGGTTGTTACCGCCTGATACCGGTCATCTCGGAAAATACTGGTCGGTACCGGTGTATCGGAAATTCCGGCCGAGATTTTGCATTTTTTTTATTGTCATGTTTTCATTTTCTGGTTAAAAAAAAAACGTTTCAGAATTTTTTTTGGGTTATCCCCCCAAAAAATAAAAAAACGTTTTTCAGAATTTTAGCAAAATGTGGGCTTAACCATAGTTTCTAAGATCTCAATCTAGAATTTACGTTGTTTTTTTTTCCTGATCGGCCATTCGTATTCCCGATCAAGGTCTGCGTGTGAAATGTTGGTGTGGATTTTGGGTGGATTTTTGGTGTGAATTGTAGGTAAATTGTTGGTGTAAATTTTGAGTGTGAATTCTTTGGTATGTAAATTTATACCTCCATCCATTTGCAGAATTTCACACCCTAAAATAGCCTGATCTATATATTCACAACTCTAAATCCAAAATTTATACATGCATATGCAGAATTCACAACCCCAAATTACACAAAGAGCCATAATCTCATCCAACCTCAATCATATGAGATTATGGCTCAGGCAGTTGCCAAGGATTTATTACAACAGCTATTCTTGTTCAACTTTCAACAACTCAGGCAGATGCCTTAATCGCCCTTGTTTCTGCTAATGAGATTAAGAGAGCTCTTTGAGGTATTAATGGGGATAAGGCCCCTGGGCCAGATGGATACAACTCTTTCTTTTTCCAAAAGAATTGGGCTGTAGTTAGTCAGGAGTTTATTGTTGCAGTGGAGTCTTTCTTTGTGCATGGTTGTTTGCTTCAGGAATGGAATGCTATAGCTATTTCTCTTGTGCCTAAAGTGAGTTCCCCTTCCATCATTAGAGATTACAGACCTATTTCTTGCTGTAATGTAGTTTATAAATGCATTACCAAGGTTCTCTCTAATCGGTTACAGCCTATTCTGCCTTGTTTGATTAACCAATCTCAGTGTTGCTTTATTAAAGGTCGATCTATTGTTGATAATGTTCTGTTAATGCAAGAGTTGGTTAGGGGTTACCATCGAGACGGGGGTGAACCTAGATGTGCTATTAAGATTGATCTTATGAAGGCCTACGACTCTATGGATTGGATGTTCTTGTTTGATACTATGCTAGCCATGGGTTTCCCTACTAAGTTCATTTTTTGGGTCAAGAAATGTGTTAGTTCTGCCAAGTATTCAGTAGTGATCAATGGCTCGTTGGAAGGTTACTTTCATAGGCAGCGGGGGTTGAGGCAAGGGGACCCTGTTTCTCCATACTTATTCCTTTTGGTTATGGAAGCTTTTTTGCCCTCTTGCAGTACAGTATAGGTTTTGGACAGTTCAACTTTCATCCCAATGCAGAGGTATTAATTTGACTCATCTAGTCTTTGCAGATGACCTATTCATATTGTGTGGAGCTTCTAATGATTCATTTTCTCTCGTCAACCAATTGCTTCATGATTTTCATTTGTTTTCTGGTCTCAAACCTAATATGCAAATGAGTTCTGTGTTTTTTTCTGGGGTTTCAGAGAGTGTTCAAGGGGTATTATGCAATATCCTTCCTATTCCTGTGGCATCTCTTCCTGTTAAATACCTTGGGGTTCCCCTTATTTCTACCAGATTAAGGGCTGCAGATTGTTAACTAGTGTGCAAAGTCATTTAAGATGGAAAAGGGTTTTGTAACTAGGCAATGTGGGACAAGATGCAAACACATATGTATTTTATGATGAATTGCACAGTTGGGGGATTTTTTTGAATTATGATTATATATAATTATTATATATATTGTAGTTGCGATAAATCCGAAACGGTACCCGGTATCTGACCAGTACCAGCAGGTACCGTACCAGTAGAAAAACTGGTACCCTGGCCGGTACGGTATTCAGAACATTGATCCCATCCGGTCCCTTTTTAAAGATGTTTTTACTATTTTACCCTTGTCACTTTTCAACACTCCTAGAATTCACACTCCTCACATCCACAGAATTCACACCACTTTGTAGAATTCACAACTCATTTTTACTATTCATTCCCCTTTGCAAAATTCACACCCATTTGTAAGAATTCACACCCCCGAATTCACACTCATTTGCACTATTCATGCCCTCAAAATTTTGGGTAAATTATTGATGTAAATTCTTGAGTGTGTGAATTTCGCCCCAGTACACCATTTGCAAAATTCACACAACTTTACAGAATTCACGTCCCTAAAATTCACATATCAATTTACACCAAAAAATACACAATTCACACCTGTAAATCAACCTAATATTTAATAAAGTAAGCTAAAATGACCCAAAAAAAAAAAACTAGAAGAAGTACAACATTCTTGGGGACTGTATAATGATTTGTCTTATGGGGGCAGGGCTCAATTGATTCAATTTGTGTTGTTTAGTGTTCAAGTGTATTGGAGCTCTATCTTTATCATTCCTGGCAAAGTTATTAAGGGGATTGAGCAAACCTTAATGGCTTTCTTATGGTCTGGCAATGAACTTAAGTCCTCTTCTGCCAAAATCAAATGCGATTTTGTGTGCAGTCCTAAAGAAGAAGGTGGCCTGGGGTTTAAAAGGATAAAGGAATGGAATAAGGCTACCATGCTAAGGCATTTGTGGGCTCTATGCAAAAAAGTTGATCTTCTATGGGTAAAATGGGTCCACACCTACATTATAAAAGGTCCATGTTTGTGGTCTATGGATATCCCTATTGATGCTTCTTGGACTATTAGGAAAGTGCTTGGCCTTAGAAGCATTGGACAGCCCTTAATTCAATATAAGGTTGGCAATGGTCAAGGTACCTTCTTGTGGCTTGACAATTGGCACCCTCTTGGCCCTTTATTCAACAGATTTGGAGAGAGTGTTGTCTTAAACCTTGGCAGATCATTACATTCAAAGGTGTCTTCTATTGTTCATAATGGGGACTGGAAATGGCCACGACAGAGGAATAGGGTCACTCAAAATCATGTCTCAGACTCCTCCTAATTTCAAGCCAGTTTGTGGAGAGGAGGATTCGGTTGTTTGGCTCCCTCACCCGACTGGGTATTATGTCCACTCGGCTTGGGAAGCTATTCGGACTAAACTTCCTATACAACAGTGGACTAAGATTGTTTGGTTTAGCAGGAACGTTCCTCGTTGGGCTTTTATTTTATGGTTAGCAATCCAGCATAAACTGAGTACAAAAGATAGGCTGTTTAGTTGGGGCATGAATGTGGCTGTGGACTGTGTTTTCTGTGCTACTTGATTGGAATCTCATCACCATCTTTTTTTCCAATGCCCTGTGTCTTGTTCTGTGTGGCATTCTGTTTGGTATAAGTCTTTTAATAGTCCAGTGCCCCATTTGTTAGCTGATGTGATTGCCTGGTATGTTCAGAATGTTCACAATAATAGCTTTCGAAGTGTGATTTTGAAGACTGCTTTGGCTGCTACAGTATACTGTTTGTGGTTGGAACGGAATAAAAGAGTTTTTCAACACCAAGCCCTCCCTCAAGACCCGTTGCTTCTCCACATTATCAATTCTATAAGGGATTCTCTTAGCTCTAAGAGGGGTGTGAAGCCTACTCAGGAAAAATAAGGTTTTATGTGATAGTTGGCAGCTTTCTGAAAATTTTTTTGGTCTAGCTAGATGAATAGTTTTGTTTTGTTATGTCCTTGTTGTATAGATATAGTATAGTGATTTAGTGAATAGAGTGGCTCTTTGTAAAAGGCAATGTATAGCAGGGGTATGCCCCTAAGAGGTTGTAATGTGTTTCGTGCTTTTATGAAAGGAGTGTTTATCCAAAAAAAAACCTCAATCATATGAGCAAAATAACTATCACTAAAATGATTTTAAAAAAAAAACCTCATAATTTACCACATATATCAATAAACAAACATAAAAAAACAAATGACAAATATCAATAAACAAACAAACAAAAAACAAATGACGGAGAGACCAAGAACTCCCTTGAACCACGTCCACCTCCGACGCCGACGACTCCATAGCCCCCGCTACTGAAGCTTTTTCCATCCTTCAAAACCAAATCAAACTCAAAAGAGAACTGATTGGGGCTTCCTATGTACTCCTCCACCCACTTTGACGGCTCTGATCGAGTTATGTCGAAGTACCACTTGGGAGATTCCAAAGAGAAGTTGGAGTTCCTTTGCTGCCGGTCCACGGCAGCGTCGCTCCAGAACTCAAACCACCTCGGGGTCCTGCCCGTGACAAAATTGAGTAGGTGTGAAGATGAGTAATGGGTAGATCAACGATGCGACAGAGTGCGGGAGGAGGTGCAACGAAGGTGAAGAGTTTGGAAGAAGAATGCGAACAGAAAATAGAAGACAAGACGCGTATGAGTGACGAAGAGGCAAGGGTATTTTCAGAAGTTTACTTTTAAAACGGAGCTTATGCTGAATGGGCTTGACAAGAGGTGGGTTTGGATGGGAACCTTTTGACAACAGCTAGTCAGAACCCCTAGTTTAAAAAGAAAGCGAAGCACTTTAAGAAAGTCATAAGTCTCTCTCATGGGGAGTTAACAGCGAAAATAGAGGGAAGACGACATGAACAAACAAAGTGAAACATAAAACGATGAGTAGATTCAGAGGTTTGAACTAAGTAACTATACCAAAAGAGGCGGAGAAGATCCCATAGAAGTAGCCGGGGAAGTAAGTGGGGGCACCAGAGGAGAAGAAGCCAGAGAAGTCATCAGAAAATATCTTTACAATCTGGAAGGGACACCGGATAAGAGGGGTGAATTTGGCCGTAATATTGGGGATGAAAATTTGGGGGAAAAGAGGCAGGAGTTGAAATTGAATTGGGCCCACTTTTTCTCCCGATTCGAAATAAATGGGTCTGCGCGCGTGAGTTTAGATTGCCCTAGAATTGAGGAGAGAGATTGGACCCACTTTTTTTAGACTTGGACAGCTAGCTACACTGTTGTGCAATATTTTTTCCTAACGGCTCGTTTGGATGAGGTATTAGGTTTGGAGGTATTATGTAAGAAGGAGGGATTGGATAGTAGGGGGTATTATGTAAGAAAGGTGGGTCTACATTGATGTGACGGAGGGATTAAATAATACTCGGTTTGGATGAGGTATAAAATGAGGGGATAAGGTTGTTTTGTAGTTGCATGGAAGAGAGAGGGGGTATTATAAGGGGGGATTCGACATTGCCGGCTCCCACCCTAGCCATGTGTAAGCCCCCCTTGGGGGTGGGGGTGGTTTATGGAGGAGGAGGTATTAAGATATCTCTTGGTTGTTGGCTTGCCAAACCACGCCATAGAGGAGGGCCCACGTATTAGAAGGGTATATATTACAATACCTCTTTCTATTGTGGCATCCAAACAGGCCCTAATTGTTGTACCATTAGACTTATTGTTCTCATATCAGTAGCGACACCAATACTTGGTTAGCTTTTTGAAAAGCAATACTCGGTTAGTCAATTAAAGGGGGGAAAAAAACCGACTCAACTTTCTTTTTGTTCACACCCTCTCTCTTATTGATGAAAATGGCGCAAGTCTTATTCCTACAATACACTTTTGATAAGCATGACAATCATTTTATAATGGGATTCACACAATTTCAACCAACAAAAATGCTAGGAACACAAACGTCTAACACATCCTCTCACATACATGTGAGACCCATATGCAATAGTATGTATGGGCCCCACATGTATGTAAGAGGTTGTGTTTGGATTGTTGTGCATGTAGCACTATTGTTCGAGAAATTTTAGGGGTGGTTGGTGTTTGTGTGTTTTTTTAATATCTTTTCCCTGCATTGAAATAAATAGGGTTTAAGTAACTAAAATGCCTAAATGTTGGTCTTAGTTTTGTTTTTAGTTGTCCTACCAAGACACCAAACTAATCGATGTGGCATTTTTGTATGTCAAGTTAAAAAATTATATGTCTAATGCACAGTATTATTTGCTTGATAGTAGGAGTCAAGAACTATCACCAGAAATCAATGGAGATATCAAAGCTATTTCAAAAATGGACTATGAGGACTTGGTCCCAGAGGAAGATCAGAAAATGGAGGAGATACCAGAACCTAAGGTTGGTATGTCTTTTGATTAAGAAGACGATGCCCGTGATTATTATGGTAGATATGCGAAAATGCAAGGCTTTGTTGTGATCACCAGAACTTCTAACAAGCGTAAGGATGTACAAAAGACGAATATAACCTACTCTTGTCATAGGGGTGGAAAGGCGAGGAACAAGGCACTAAACCCACTCAAAGCCCATCCAACATCCAAAACAGAATGTACAGCATCAATGAATTTGTCATTGAAAATTTGATGGACCGTGGCTTTTGAATTCAATTGAATTGAAGCATAACCATGAAATGTGCCCGAAAAAAGCTCAGTATCTACAAGCCAATCGGGTTATCCCACTACATGCGAAAAGGACAGTTGAGTTGAATCACTTGGTTGGAATAAAAATGAGACAGACAATTACCTCATGTACCATTGAGGCAGCGGGGTCTAGCAACCTGACATGGTAACCCAAGGATGCAAGGAATTACATCGATAAAGTGAAACGTTTAGAACTCAAGGAAGGGGATGCTGAAGCAATGCACAAGTATTTTATTAAGATGAAAGCTGACAATGAAGCCTTTTTTTATGCAATGGATCTAGATGAAGAAAACCGGCTAAAGAATGTCTTATGGGCTGACGCGAGAAGTAGAGAAGCATTCAAGGAATTTGGTGACGTGGTCACATTTGACACCACTTATTTGGTTAATAAGTGGAATATGCCGTTTGCTCCTTTCGTGGGTGTAAATCATCATAGGCAATTGATCTTGTTTGGGTAATATTGCAAAAGGACACGGCTTCATTCATATGGTTGTTTGAGACATGGCTTGCTTGTATGTCCGGGTGCTCTCCTAACACCGTTATAACAGACCAATGTCGTGTCATGTAAAACGCAATAAGTATAATTTTTCCAAACGCACGGTATCGTTGGTGTTTGTTGAAAAAAGTTCCTGAAAAGTTGAAGAATTACAATGATTATGAACCGATTAAATGGGATGTCCTAAGTGCTGCATATGATTCATTGACTAAAGAGGAGTTTGAGAAAAATTGGGCCAATCTTATCAATAAATATCACTTAGAGGCTAACGAGTGGCTAAGTGGCTTGCACGAGGAGAGGCACCAATGGGCTCGTGCATTTGTCAAAGATGTTTTTTGGGTGGGGATGTCAATAACCCAACGGAGTGAGAACATGAATGCCTATGATGGCTACGTACATTCTAATACCACTTTGAAGGAATTTGTGTAGCAATATGACAACGCCTTGCGTAACAAGTGGAAAAAGAAGAAGAGGAAGACGCTCATTGTTTCAATAAACAAGCAAAGAATGTGTCCCCTTATGGTTTTGAAGATCAATTTCAAGATGCATACACACTTGCAAAATGTAAGAATTTTCAAACTTAAGTAGCTGGTAAGACTGCATGCAAGAGGTGGTAGCTGATGGCATTTTAAAATTTGAAATTGAAGAAGATATAAAAGTTGGTGAGAAGGGATTCTTGAAAACCGTAATTTTTCATGTTTGTTATAATGAGGAGTCAAAAGAAAGTAATTGTACTTGTTGATTGTTTGAATCTAAGGGGATAGTGTGCAAGCATATTGTCATGGTTTGGTCAAGAAAGAAGTTGAATGAAGTTCCGGAGAAGTACATTCAACAAAGGTGGAGCAAAAATGTGAGGAGGAGTCACACAAGGGTGAAGGTTAGTTATGCAAAAAGGGAACGCAAGCCCAAATGGCGTCGCTATGACCTTATGTTGGTTGCTTTCCGTAAAGCCGCCGATAAGGCCATGGATTCCGAGGCAAATAGTAAGATGGTGGTGGCCAAGTTGGAAGGTGGAGAATGAAGTTTGTGAAGAGGAGTGTCTAAATAATAGGCCTATGTCAATTGATAGAGTAGACGGAATCATAAGTTCCAAAGAGAAAAAAATAGCCGTGGGTGATCCGACTAAACGTCGTCGACAAGGGAAATCACCGGTAAATAGGAAACAACCAAGAATTGAAAAAATTATTCCGAAGATAAAGCAATCAAGCAAGATTGGCAAAGCTAGTCGAGGCAATGCGAAGAACATAACAGTATACCTTTCGGCTTGCAATCATTAGAATTATTTAGAAAATATATCGTGAACTTTATAATTCCACTACTGTTTTATTTTACTGAAATTATGCATGAGTAGGTTTCGTTGGACAATATAGATGTGGAGCTTCCGAATGTTCACACTATGGAAGTCGACGAGGTTATCATGCAATGGAGTGTAAATTGTAGTGTAAGTATCCCGATGCTTTTTTATCTTGTCATTCTAAAATTTTACATGTTACGTACTTGACAATTAGTTTTTAATTTCAGACATCCCAAATGGTTGGACCGCATGGTGGAATGTGGAGCTATGACCTTGACGAGACTTCAACCAATTTGTAATGGAAGACTTGTTCCTTTTTTTGTATTTTTGGCAAATAACAATACTTATGTTCTCTTAGCTTATTTATAGATATATAGAGAGGGCACCCTTATGGCAGCATCAATTATGAATTCTAAAAAAAACAAAAACTTTATTTTAAGGGTAATGACTTGTGAGATTAGTTAGTCTCTCTCAAGCATCTAAGTTTCATGATCAATGAAAATATGATTTTTTGTGGCTCTGTGTTGTATCATGTATGGGTAGCCTATTAATTGCCATGTACTCTCTCAGTTTGTACACCGTGATGGTCAATGAAAATGTGGATTTGGCTTTTGTTTTATGTGATTATTAATTACAGTTTACTCTGTGCTATTCATAGTTGGCATGTGTCTTGGATCACACACATAGATAGCGTTCAACTCCAAATGGGATTTTGCAAAAATGTCAAATACTTATAATGCTCCCCAATCAAACGCCTTGGATGTATCATGAGTTCAAAGTTGCAAGAAACATGATTCAATAATAGAGATGGGAATTGAAAGTAACATCACAGATATCCACCCATTGTTTTGAGTAAGTAATTTCATTTCACCAAAGCACACGCAAAAGCTACAAAATCAATGGGGCATCCCATGAACATGCAACTCAATACAAACACCAAACAACCTTAAACAGATTGGTAATAATGAAACAAAAATAGGCACCAATCAACAATTGTTAAGCCTAAACAATCCTCAAGCTACGCTCTCCTCACAGAAAATAGATAGTTCCAGCCAACGATATCTTGTATATGGAACTACTAAATTAAAGTTTTCCCTTTCTTGTTACCAACTGCCCACACAAGCTCCTGGTCTAAAGGAATAGAAGCTCCAGTTATGCCATTCATTCTTCAAAACTCTATTCCAGATCAACATAGAGAATTGGCATTCAAAAAACAAATGAGTATGAGAGACTCATCCTGATCCATTCACAGCACACAAGGAGGATTAATTGTTAGTCCCCAACTCTCTATTCTATTCTTTGTAGATAGCCTCCCCAAAATTGCAAGCCATAAAATGAAACTGCATCTCGGAAGATGCGTTTGCTTCTGAAGAAAATGTATTGTTTTCAGTGGCGTAAGTGGCAACTCTCCTTTTTCTTAGGCTTCAATTCACGTGGATTTGTTTTTGCCTGCAAACATGAAAGCAAACAAAAATTATAAAGCCTAATATTCGTGTATGCAATTGTCTATTTATAAGTATAACTTGCTTCCAAAATGACTTGGTGTATGCAAGCAACATTTTTAACCACCTCAAAAGACGTCTTTCTTTTGAAAAAAAAAATGAATTATATGCTAATTCAATGCCATACTACTCAATAAGCATCCAAAATAAATAACTAAACATTTTAAACATGAAACAAAGCAACAAGTTCATAAATACAAAGATCATGCAAGTAAGCCAAGTCCGGCTATGATGCTCCCATCAAAAACCGTTGGTTTTGGGAGCATGATACTCCCATCAAACCTGAACTGTAGAATTTGATTCTTTTAATCCTGGCCATTCATCAAATCCCCTGAATTCAATTCATCTCTCTCCTCTCTTTCTCTCACTACCTCCTATTCCGGTTGCATTACGTCCGAGTAAAAGAAAAAAAAAGTTGCATCACAGGTAAAAATTTTGAGCCCTAATTCACTGTCGATCGCCGCTCTCTCCTCGCCTCCTCCTCTCCGACGCCTCCATAGCCAGACGCCCCTACCTCCACAGCTCTAAATGCCTCTATCTCTCTCCCCTCTGCAAAGTCGACGAAAACCCTCACCACTCTTTCACCTTTGTACCTCCATAGCCCTTGAACAAATAACGACGAACCCTCTCTCATCCTCAACAGTCGGTCACAACAAAAAGCTCTCTCCATTGTGTGAGGTATTTCTCTCTCTCACTTTCTCAAACACACAGCCACCACTACAATACACAAACACCCTTGCACATAGGGTTTTGTGGGTTCTCTGGAACAGAAAACCACACCTCTGCTGCCTTCTTTTTTGACAATATATTTTTTTTTTTGCTAATCTTTGACGTGGGTTTGTTGGCTTGTTTTGTTTTAACGTGGGTTTGTGGGTTCTCTTATGAACTAATTTTTATTATTTTAGTTGAAAAACTAGATCTGTACATGATTGGCTCAAGTTTCGACACGTTTCATTATGGTCTGTAATTGAAAATTCCAATTGTTTAGTTTGTTTGACCTGGGGTTGTGGATTTTGCTTTCTTTAATCATTGTAACCCAGGAGTGTTTTTTGGTTTGCTTGTAGATAGTGGTTGAATAATGTAAAGAGAACAATGTGGGGATAATGGCAGACATGAGGGTCCCCCAAGTTTGGGTGGCGGTTTTTTTTTTTTTTCCCTTTTTGGCAGTTTACTTAGGTAGTCAAAATGGTAGTTTTGGGGGAAAGAAATTTTCTAGGGAGCCTCGAAACTAACGTTCACACCAAGAGGGGTGTCTGCTTTATAATAATACTCCCTCCACCCCATCTTGTTTACTTGTCATGGAGTATCCAACTTTTTGAGGAGTAAAAGTCA
Source organism: Rhododendron simsii (assembly GCA_014282245.1). NCBI lineage: Eukaryota > Viridiplantae > Streptophyta > Magnoliopsida > Ericales > Ericaceae > Rhododendron > Rhododendron simsii. Next base: position 13,397 of record WJXA01000391.1, on the reverse strand, counting down.
AAGTTTTGGATTTCCACAATTACGCCACAATTAAACTCAAGTATTCACTTGGCTTTTCTCATGATCAAAAACAAAAATCAAAAAACCCAAGTATTCACTTTAATTCAAAATTTAAGGGGTAAAATTGGATGTTTTGCCCAGTTTTGGTGGGGGGTTTTCCATAAATGAAACAAATATTTTGAGACGGCTCAAAATGGAAAACATGAGCAAATAAAATGGAACCGGGGGAGTAATAGATAATAGGTATATTGTATATGTATGCATGTAGTGTTTGCATCATTCATTTGTGTTTGAATTCTGATTTTTGAAGTCTTGTAGCAAATGTGTCAATTGAATATTTATTTTCCCAATTCGTAGGTGATCATTGATACATCTTAAAAATTACACAACAAATTAGAATAGGATTTAGTAAAAGCTCAACAACAACATTTAAATTAACTCTGCAATATTTCATAAGGGGAAGAAAAGTAGAAAACACCCATGAAGAAAGAGGCCATGAAAGGAGAATGAAACAATCAATGATTGGCTTCGGCGGGATCTAACCCCTGACCTCCCAATTAAGGGTGTATACATGGTGATTGTTTGATTTCTTTAGGGTTATGCTGTAATGTCATGGTAAATTGAACAATAATACTATAACAAAACTTTCATACCAAACTTCCCCTAGATTGATGCGTCAGTGGTAAGCTAGTAGTATTTCCATAGAAAGAGTTATATTTTTTAAATTATAGGTCTAATTTCTTCCAATCCATCTATAATGGTTTCGTGAGCTATGATTATTTTGAATTTGTAATGTTTGGCTTATTGGCAAGTGAAGTGGAACAGCCCATTGGCGTTTCGTCGCCAGATCATCTGGAATCATGGAAATTTTAGATGGTGTTGTTTGTTATGGCATTGTCTGAAACATCACTATGGAGCCTACATTGGTTGAAAGTTGGCTTAAGTACAAAACCCCTAGTCTCCCTAGTCCAGTTGGAGTCAAGTTCAACATTGTTGTAAACATGATAGAATTCTTCCTCCTAGTTTTTTTTTCATAGGCAATTCTTCCTCTTAGTTATTAATAGTTCAACATTTTTGTAAACACGTTAGAATTCTTCCTCCTAGTTATTACTAGTTTTCTTCATAGTCATGGGTAGTGCAATGCCAAGGCCAAAGTCAGAAGAAAATCTTGATGATCCCATACTAGTATATCAAAATAAGATTGGGCTGTTTCCATTTTGTAGGCCTCAAATGTGAAAAACGCTTGTTAATCTATGTTTACACCGGGCATTGATATATATGGGAACCTTTTGCCAGGGGTTTTATGTTAAAAAGGGGGATTGAGGTAGTCAAACATGACAGTAAAGGTTTCTTGCAATTATATTCCAGTGAGGAGTCGCTACAAACTCCTAATAGCTATACGTATCCCTTTCATGAGCTTAGTGTGGCGAAAACTTTAGTTGGTAGATCTGGTGGATTTGAAACTGTACTAGGTGGAAACCAGTGAAGTCTGTTGTCTTAGAATACCTTCTTAGATTCTGCTCTAGTCTCCTGCTTTTGACAGTTTTAAATAGGGGGTGACAGCTTCTGGACTTTACAAGAGCTGAGGTCCATGATATCACCAATTCAAATTCTATGGCTCAATACTCAGGACCAATATTTATCCTAATTAGCATGTTGAAGTTTCCACCAATTAAGAGTTCGTTTGATGTGATGGTCAATGTATTTAATTTGTTTTGATACCTTTCTTCCTCTTGAAGGATGTAATGTGCTAACAAGCCTTCCAGGTGCATGGCCTATCCACATGATAGGATTGGGGGGTTTTAGCTAATTCTGAATTGAAGTTTTTTTTCCTTGTCCCAACTATAAACAGGTGTGGATTTTAAAATCAAGCACCTAACAGTTGGTGGGAAAAGATTGAAACTTACCATTTGGGATACAGGTAACAAAGAACGATAGTGTTTGTTTTGTCTACTTTGAAACAAGACTTCCTGGTTTTTAGGACGTCAATTTATACCATTATATGATCCTTGTTTCAGTGACCTCTGGTGGTTATTAATCACACAATTTTATGAAACAATATATGTCACATACTATATTGTTTGAAAGGTTTGATATTTTTTTTCTTGGATAATACCAAAAATTACAATGGGGAAATGAACAGTAAAATGGAGCAGCAGAAGCAGAATGTCAAGAGCTAAAGATGCTAAAGTGGAAATAGGAAGAATTTTACTACTTGATATGTAATCAGAACTAGAGAGAATTGATTGATCAAGTAACGTAAGAAAAAGAACCTTTGAATCATAACTTCAACTGAAGAGAGGAGTATCACATAAACTATACTTTTATGCCAAAATAGAGAGATTTGTTAGTGGTATTTTTTTTATCAGTGATGCTTAAAGTTTTACCATGCGGCGTAGTTGTGTTTAGCTCAATTGGAAGACCATTTACGGATACGTATTAGCTGAATTTGATCATAGAACAATGATATAGCAGGGTGTTTAAAAAAGAGAGTTGATTTATGCTCACAGATTGGTGAAGATTATGGTTGAAATTGCATCGAATCTTTACTTAACTTTAGACAGCTATCCATAACCTTATTACGCATTTTGAGAAGTTTTGCGTTGATGAGTACTTATTTATGTGTGTGTGTGTGGATTGGAATGCTAATGTTAGGTTCGGAAGGAATGACAGGCACCCGAAGTTGGAATACTTACTTAGAATAGCAGAAGAATATGTTATTGTGTACAATTGGTGGATGGTTGTAACGTTAATGCATGGATTGGAGCCGATTTGTCTATATAGCCTTAGTGGCGTGGCCTTAGTGGCGTGATATATAGCCTTAGTGGCGTGGCATTTGTGGCGTGGTTATAGCCTTAGTGGCGTGGGATTGTTTTTTTTCTTCTATAGTTTCTCAGCTTGTTTAAGTGAGAGAGTGGCGTAAACATCTGATTTTGTTATGTTGTGATTGAGGAGCTTGATAAGGGGGGTCGTTACATTAATGATCAACATGGCCAATGATAGAACAAAATGCTGTTTTAAAATCACACTTTACTGATATTGTCAAGTATGTACATATGTATTCAATCTTGCTTTTCACGAACTAACTATCAAAATTTTTATTTAATAGGTCTATTTGTTTTAGGAGTTGAAAATGGTTAAAGAAGACCGTAATACTGTTCCAAAGCATCCTTGTGATGGATGGATATATTTCTTGTATGTCTTTTTGAGACTTTGAGTATCTTTTAATGGCCACAAGTTACGATAATCAAATTGATGTACAATATTTTTTTGTAGCCAAGAACAATCGAAGATGACTAAGAAGAGTTCATCAAAATGAATGGTAAGTACAATTTTTTCTATAGTTGTGTTTACCCACATGTGGATTGTTAATGTATCTAATTAGGATTTGCACTTTCTTTCAATAATTTTAGTCAATGAGCGAAATTCGTGCAAAGTGGAAAGCTTTAGGAGACAAAGCTAAACAACAGGAAATTCCCGACCGGTCCCATTTTTTGTTTAGAGTTCCATGCAAATCCCTTTTTGTAGACCTATCCCATCCAACCCCTTTTTAACTATGCTTTTACTATTTTATCCTTGTCACTTTTCAACAGCCCACAGAATTTACATTCCAAGAATTCACACCTCACAGAATTTACACCCAAGATTTCACACCCCACAGAATTCACATCTTAAGAATTCACACCCCACAGAATCCACACCGCAAGAGTTCACATCCTACAGAATTCACACCCCTTTGCAGAATTTACATCTCATTTTTACCTCATCCAGCCCCTTTTTAAATATGCTTTTACTATTTTATCCTTGTCACTTTTCAACAACCCACAGAATATACATCCCAACAATTCACACCTCACAGAATTCACACCCCACAAAATTCACACCCCTTTGCAGAATTCACATATCATTTTTACTTTTTATCTCCTTTGCAGAATTCACACCCATTTGCAAGAATTCACACCTTTGAATTGACAGAATATACATCCCAACAATTCACACCTCACATAATTCACTCCCCTTTGTAGAATTCACATCTCATTTTTACTTTTCATCTCCTAGGCAGAATTCACACCCATTTGCAAGAATTCACATCTTTGAATTGACACTCATTTGAGAATTCACACCTCAAGAATTCACACTGCGAGAGTTCACATCTCACAGAAATCACTCCCCACAGAATTCACCCCTTCAGAATTCACATCTCATTTTTACTATTCATCCCCTTTGCAGAATTCACGCCCATTTGCAAGAATGCACACCTTTGACTTGATACTCATTTGCAAGAATTCACACCTCTATGCACTATTCACAACCTCAAAATTTTGGGTAAATTATTGGTGTGAATTCTTGAGTGTGTGGATTTGGCCCCAGTACACCATTTACAAAATTCATACACCTTTATAGAATTCACGTCCCTAAAATTTACATATTAATTTACAGTCCTTTCCACATCTTTTGCTTAATTCACACCCTCACAATTTCATATCATACCCTTTTGCAGAATTCACGCCACCAAATTAAGAATTCACACCTTCAAAAAAAAAATTCATACATTCGGAAAAAAAATATTCACACCTTCAAAAAAAGAATTCACAACACACACACACACAAAAAAAAAGGTGTGAGTTCAAAAAAAATAATAAAGGCCCGCACAGAACACCCCATCTAAAATCGCGCATGACCGTCAAATTCATGCCATGACGTGGCCGATGCCCCATTGCTCGACGGAGGTCTGGTTGCCGGCGTAGGGCTAGCGGCTGTTCTTGGAGACCAGGGAGTGGATGTGGATGACAATTTCGGACCGAATTGGGGCCATCATGACGGAGGGCAAGGGGAGAGCGTCCTTGTCGGTGACATGTGGGAGTCGAAGGTTTGGACTGAGACGACGGGGCGGGCGGTGGCGTAGGCCCAAGAGAGGGGGGTTAGAGAGAGAGAGAGAGAGAGAGAGAGAGAGAGCTGGGGGACTACAGCTCCGAGTATCCTGATCCAGATAGGATAAGGATGGGAGAGAAGTCAATATTAATCTCTAAGTGCGCGGGTTTAGTAGGGAGGGGTATTTTGGGTACCTCACTTAAAACAGGGTTTGAGGGGAATGAGTTTAACGTGGGATGGGGCTGGATGGATATGTAGAGACAAAAATGGGCCGGTCAGTAAGAACCCCGCTAAACAAAAGTACATTGAAAAGGCTAAGCTAAGTTCCGAAGCGTAAAAAGAGCAAAAGGTTAAGGTTGATCCTCAAGAAGATTCAAAGGTTCAAATATTCTGTTTTTTAGCACTTATATTTATGCATATTCTTTCCACTTTTACTTGATTGTGAATTTGATTAGAGTTGTTGATGTTGTGCTTAGGAAACCTTTACTACAAGAACTCAACTTAAGACGGCATGTGATATTATACACAATCTTGAACCGCAACAAGTGGAGAGTGTAAAGGCAATGGGATTCGGAGGTCTTTTGCGTTTGAATGTACTAGGCTAGATAGAAAACTTTGTGAGCAATTGGTTAGTAAATTTGATCCCGTATCACTTTGTTTATATGTGCATGATAACAGCCTCATAATTACACCAATAGATGTGCACCACATATTGGGATTGCCATGTGAAGGTAAAAGGGTGATCCTTAAAGGAAACCTTTCTGAAATACTGCCCTTGTGTGAGACACATTGTGTGAGTGCTCAAAGTTCAATTCTGTTGCGTCATTTGGAAAACTATGTAAGGAAAACGAAAGACAACGATGATAATTTCAAGGTTGCATTTGTATTGTTCATTATGGGGGCTGTTCTATGTCCAACGTCGGAATTGAGAGTCAATCGACGTTTTCTACATGCAGTAAAGGATGTGTCTTCTATTAGTGAATTCAATTGGAGCCAATTTGTACTTGACTTTTTAGCCAAAGGCATACAAAAATATCAGGATGGACGAAAAGTGATCCGTGGCTGTGTACTATTCCTAATGGTACATCTCTTAACTTAATTTTTTACATCAAAGTAGTTGCTTCACTGTAGAATTGATTATGTATCATTTTTTTCCTCTACAGTTGTTCTATTTTGAACATTGCACGCCGGCCAAAGATTTCATTTCCCCTTGTGCATGTCGGCCTTCACCTCGTCTTGTACAATGGGGAGATGAAGAGATTAGGGACAGGATACGCTGGCTTGATCAAAGCAGTTTTCGAAAGGTAATCTTAGTATTTTTTTGATCAATTAGTTTTGTTTCATATTTTTAAGCGTCTATTTACGTAGTAAATGCAAAATATATGTAATAGCTCAAAATCATAGCGTCTATTTTTCCATAATAGCTCAAAATCATTGTCGAGGATGGAGTTGGCAAGAGAGAGAAAGCCAAGGGTAGAAGAATAAACAAGGAAATGGAGATTGGAAAAAAAACCAAAATATACCGATGGAGAGCACTCCTTCATTTGAGAAAAAAGGCAAGAAAGAGCTTTCATTTGATAGTTTGACATCTCTTTTAACAAATAAGGAAAAAGACAAGAAAGAACAATCTTCGGGTCATTTGACATCTCCTTTGAAGGCAAACGAGGAAGAAAACACTAAACGGTATCTTTTGAAGACAAAAAGAAACATGAAGGAATTGACTTTTTGGCGTATCATAAAATCTCATTTTGTCCCCAATAAACACATTAATGTCCCAACGAAACAATCACCCCGAACGCCGTTACCCCAGATGTCAAAACCAGGGGGGGAAAGGGTTGGAAAAACTTGCTCCGCGTGGAGGGAGAGATTAAGGGTTGTTCGGCTAAATAAAGATTTTTTTTATTCAAATTTTTTTTCAATTCTTAGTATTTTGTTAATTTTTTAGGGATTATTGCTTCTTTAGCGGCTAAAGTAAGTCGGGCGCATGGCCCTAATCCCTCTAATAATATGGGCCCAGAAAGGCACTGAATGGTTGTTCCTAAGCCAAGTCATTTGTTCTGATTTAATTTTTTTTCCATTGTTAGTTTTTTTGTCAATTTTTTTGTCAATGAGAAAAAGTAAAAAAATTATGATCAAAATCTATTTTTAATAAAGAAAGAGCTTTCATTTGATAGTTCGACATCTCTTTTGACAAATAAGGAAAAAGACAAGAAAGAACAATCTTCGGGTCATTTGACATCTCTTTTGAAGGCAAACGAGGAAGAAACCCGGTTGTCGGACAGTTCTATGGCGGCGAGTTGGTCGAGGCGGAAGTCGCCATCGGTTAGGTTTTTAGAGAGGTGGTCATTTGACGGATGATGCGCATGGAGCGGGCCATGGAGCGGTGGGTTTTGGGGGAAGGGGAAGAAGATGGGTTGTAGAGGATAAAAAGGTTGGGGAGGGGAAATGACAAACGAGCCCCTGGTTTTGACGTCTGGTCTAACGGCATGTGGGATGGGGGACTACATTGGTACACATTTAATAACGTTGGGGACTCAATTTCTCCAATGTGTTTATTGGGGACCAAAATGGGATTTTTGTGATACTTTGGGGACTAAAAAGGTTAATAAGCCTTCATCAAAGAGATCAAGAAAGATGGCCACTAATATTGGTGATATCATGTCTTCAACGGCTCCTTCAACTATTGGCACGAACAAGAGGCAAAAGAAATGCCAACAAGAAATACCTAGGACTAGGTTGAAGGTATTTCAACCTGTGAAGAAAAATGCCAACGAGATAACACAAAATATTTAAGTATTATAAGCTTAATTCTTATAGAACTTTCTAATTTATGTGTCTTCATTAGCATACGTGTTTTTTTATTTGTAGAAGCCTACTATGGAATGCCAACAAGAAATGACAAGGGCTCAGTTGAAGGAATCTCAACCTGTGAAGAAAAATGCCAACGAGGTAACACAAACTATTTAAGTATCATAAGCTTAATTCTTATAGAATTTTCTAGTTTATATGTGTCTTCATTAACATACGTGTTTATTTATTTGTAGAAGCCTACTATAGGGATGGTACGAAAGTTGATCTTAAAATTTGTCTTTGACACAACGTTATCTGTAAGGTAAAAATTCATTACAAGCTATACATAAATTATGATATTCTATTCGTAGATTGATAACTTTGCAACTTTTGCATAATGTAGAGAACAACTTTGCAACCTTGGAATAAGCTATGCAACTCGCTCAGATTTTATGTCATTACGGAAGAATGGGTGGGTTGTGGGTGAGGTGAGTATTATAGTTTTTTGGGCCTATTGTAATAGACTACATGAATGTGATAACTAACTAAGAGCTATATTTTTTAGATCATAAATGCAGTTGCTTTGCGAAAAATTTTAATACAAAGTAAGAGAGACCCAGATGCATTATGGCCATCATGGTACTTGCCCACTTATTTAGCGGTATGTATTCGTAATGCATTAGAAGTTTGAACGATAGTATGTGGCTATAGCAATGTGTAAGTGCTCCTTTCTGTTTGTTTGTAGAGTTATGCTCTCAATGGTGGTATTAATTCCTGCACTTGAGTCAAGTATTATAATGGATCTTGTCGATACACAGGGATACTCGAATCCATGGAACGAGTGTACATCCCAATCAATGATAGCAACATTCATTGGTTTATGTGTGTTGTAAACTTCAAACATACAAATGTATATGTACTTAATTCATTACCTTCTCTGAGCAAACCCAAAGTACAGAACGAGAAGATCCTGCATGTGCTTGAATATTTGGATGATGTAATTCAACACTTGGGGAATAATGGATGTGTCATGAAAGCCCATAAGCTACCAATTAAAAGACTTAAATGGCTTCCAATTCAAGAACCAGGTAGCGATGATTGTGGCGTGCACACTGCTAAGTACTTTGATTTGGAGCAATTTAATGAGGAAGAAGCCGCTAAGGTATAAAATTAGTCTTTTTATTCATTATTCATCATACAGTTACAATTCATTTGAACCACTCATTATTTTTTATCTTTGATTATTTTGTCAAATGTAGTTGAGATTCAATTCTGAAGAGGCTAGGAACAGCTTGATTTTGGACTTGATCCTTTGTGGCGAGAACGTAATCAGGAATGAAGTCATCCGAAAGGTTCAAGAAAAATACCGCAACACTAGAAGGATAATTTGATACCAATTGTAGTTCTTTTTTTTGACAATGTAGTTAAAATTCAATTATGGAGAATAACAATGATATGACAAATGCTGCCTTTTTGTGAACTTGATGATATGACAAAAATAAATCATGTTGTAAACTTGATGAATGTGATGTACCTTTGTGGCTTTTGTTGTAAACTTGATATGCTCTTTGTTTGCTGTTGTTGTCTGATCAAAAGACCAGCTGTTACGATGATCTGTTCTGTTATGGGACTGTTCTGGACAGTTTTCTGTTTCTGCTGATCCTTTGGGTAATAAGTTGGATGACTATTTTGCTGTTGAACTGCTGCTGTTGTTCAGGTGTTGTGCTATTGTCTGCTATGCTATAACTGTTGCATTTAGGATTGTTTCTATTTGATGGTAGCCAAGATGGTAGCCATGACAGCAGTCTGATGTACAGCAATGGTATGCCATGAACAGATTGTTATGCTCTCAATAATCGTACTTACAAAAATCTGGGCATACTTCTCATTTCCATAGCATTACTTACCATTTATACAGGGTGCGCTTATTAAAATCTGGGAATTTTTACCATTCCAATAACCATACTTACAAAAATCTGAGCGTACTTCTCATTTTCATAGCATTACTTACCATTTATATAGGGTGTGCTTACTAAAAGCTGAAAATTCTTACCATTTCAATAATCATACTTATAAAATATCTGGACGTACTTCTCATTTCCATTGCATTACTTACAATATATACAGGGTGTTCTTATTAAAATCTGGAGATTCTTACCATCTCAGTTAACTTACAGAAATCTGGGTATTTTTCTCATTGGCAAAGCAATACTTTCCATATAAACTGGATATGCTTGCTAAAATCTGGGCATTGTTACCATTTCAATAATCGTACTCACTGTCTTACCATGACTACAGACTACAGATAAGTTCTTGTCCAGATCATTGCCTTAATTTTACTGAAGTAAAAGATTACAATAAACTTCTGTCCCTACTCAATGCCTTAATACACATAAATGTTACATTTATTCTTCACAATTCTTGTCCGAAATCATCTTCCCATCCTCCAACGTTGCTGCCATGGAACTGGGTTTGCACACTCTTGGAATTTCTTGACCAGTTAGCCGTTTAAAAAGTTCAAGTTTGAAAATTAGTAAATTGACAAATAAATAATAGTCTATCAACTAACTAAATAGTAAGAGGCTTACCAAATTTGGGTTGACACTGGATTCACAACCATTGGTTGTGTAATCAGTGTGCATAGACGATGGGTGATATATCGATGAGTAACGCCCGGTAAATGATTGTTAGTGAATAATGCTCACATCTGATTCTTATGTGTCTTCATCCTCATTCATGTTTCCCACATTATCTCCATGCATTAATTTGGGGCATTTGGTTCTTATGTGATTAGGTTCTCTACAATTGCCACATTTTCTTGTTTTTGGGATGAAGTCCTTGGCCAAATTATGGGTCCCTTTACCTTTGATAATGATTGGGTCGCCAACACCAAAATGCATAGATGTTCCCTCAACATTGTCGTTTTGTCTCATATTTCTTTGCTCCTCCTCAACATGTAACACATAGAGCTCCCTCATTCTGGATGTTAACTTGGTGATTTCTTCTTTGGTCTCATTATATCCCTTCGTTATGTGCGAAGCATAATAACACATTTCGACACATGCGCTTGACAATGCCCTAAACCTTGTCGTTTGCGTGACCCATTCTGGCATTGGTGTGCTGCCATGTAGGGGGAAGGATTTCGCCATTTTTGTCCACCTTTGTAAGATCAAACAAGAGGGAATTTCTCTCATATGCTCCATTTTCATGATTGAGATCATATGCTGACATGGAAACCCAATTGACTCAAATTTCAAGTAAGAGCATTTCATGATGCCATCATTCGGCTGAAAGTTGACACTCCACGTGGCGTCCGGCTGTTGGTATCAAGATAAGTAGTAAACCTGAAAATCTTTAAACTCAACTTTATCCACCTTAAATAATGATTGCTCTTTCTTAATTTCTTTGAGAAACTTGTTAAATATGCCCCGAGTAGATGTATCAGCTGCATGTTTTTCAATTCTTTTCATGCATGTAGAAAGAACCGGAGTACTATTCACACTTTCAACTTGTACCTTAGCCTCATTATGACGAAGTTTTGCAAGAGCCCTATCAAATGCTTGTACAAATTCAAAAAGCTTGAGACGTAGTTTTAAGAGTTGATTCATGTATGCATTCATTCCCTCAACACGTTGTGTGCTTTTTGCACCCGCAAAAAAAATACCTCACAGGTATGCCTCTACCCATAAGGTCTTCTTTTTATAAATATCGACCGCCCACTGGTTTTGGTGAAGGCTATAGTCATCCAAAAGATTCTTCCATGCAACTTCAAACTCTTCTTCAGTTGACATTGACATGCATTTCTCAGAGTAAGCTAAGAATCCAGGAATATGAACATTACTGACAGCATTTTTTTTAAGATGTCATTTGCATAAACGATGATTAACATCAGGTAACACAGTTTTTATTACTCTCCGCATAGCCTTATCCCCATCAGTCATAACCGACACTGGCTTCTTGTGGTCCATGGAATCAAGAAATCTTTCCAACACCCATGTATAAGTCTCAACAGTCTCAGCAGTCAACAATGCACAACCAAAAATTACTTTTGAAAGTGACTATTAACTCCAGCTAGTATCACCAATGGCTTCCGATACGCATTCGTCCGATAAGTCGAATCAAATATTAGCACATCTTCAAAGCACATATAATCTGTCCTACATGTTAAATCTCTCCAAAACAGATTATTTAGCCGATTTTGCTCATCCACGTCTTATTTGTAATAGAACAAGGGGTCATTTTCAGCTTTCGCACACAAGTAGGCTAAGGCACCTTCCGCATCACCATCCGCAATCTCTATATTGCACTGAGCTGCAAAATGATTGTAAAGATCTTTTTTGCGTGTATTTGACAGACTCATATCCACTGGATTGTTGAGCAGCAAAATCCATTATATGACTTGTTTTAATACCTACTTTATGCATAGTATTGGCCGAGGCTTTATCAGAACTACTAATCTTCCTGTGGGAACAGAGAAAAGGGACACAACAAGGCCCTATCATGAGATGGTTGTGGACGCTCATAAAGTTATTAACCAAATACTTGCCAGAACTTCTCTCCAATGTCACACTAAATACAGCACGACATCCAACTCTAATAAGTGTCTGCGGCCCTCTTATTCGATCTTCTCTCTCCAAATATTTAGTGTCTCTATATCCTTCTTTTGAGCATACCCACTTTCTTGACTTCACGATACCAGCATTGTCCTTGTGCATATTATAGTTCTAAATACTAAAGCCGCTCACTTTGGCATATGCATTATAGAATGTTTCTCCATCCTCATGCATGTCAAATGTCATTTGATAAACTTCTTCTTCCGTTAATTCATCCAACCGTTTGTCATCATTTCCGTCATCATTGCTGGAGTCATCACAAATGTCAATCACTACATGTTTTCCATTTCGCTGCACATTGTCATCCATCTCTCAAAATCTGATCCAGACAAATAGGTTCACAATTAATGGTAAAAATTGACATAGATATGTTAACCACAAATACTATATTACCTACGGTATGGCAAACAAAACTATGTTACTTATGGAGATTACCTACCATTTTCATAATCACTTTTCCATAACAAAAGAGTATTTTACTAAATTCTGGATATACTTACCACGAATATAGAGAAGATATTCTCCTGATACTGAATACAATTTTCATCCGTAGTAAAAAACCATAAAAAGAGGTAAAAAAAAAAAAAAGAAAAAAGCCATAGTAAATGATAAGTGTAACCATAAAAAATGTGAAAATTTGGGAAGTTTCGTTAGATTATTGTGAAACAATTATTTGAGATTTTTCAACTTATGATAATTTGGTAAGTTGGTATGAGATAATCACCACAACTAATTTCAATTTATTCATCAAAAATACTTACTTGGTGAGCTTCTTCAACTTGTTATGGAGCTTCTTCTTAAATCTTTATTTTTTTGGACAAGAGAAGAGATGAATAGGAGCTTTTGGACAAGAGGAGAGATGAATGGGAGCTAGAGGAATTAGAGTGGATAAGTTTGCAGGGTTTAAGGTAGGTATGGAGAAACCTAGTACCATTAATGTCATAATTGGTGGTAGATGAACATGGCAATTGGCAAAACGTTGATAAGTTTGTGTGGTAAAACTGGTCCCTTATTTCATGGTAAGTATTGTCAACCTTGTGGTAAGGTAGTTTTCTATTAGTCTTCCGTAAAATTTTTTTTTCTTGTATCTCTAATGCTATTCTTTAGAGTGTAAGATACTTA
>WJXA01000041.1:0-30114 GCA_014282245.1 Rhododendron simsii | reverse complement strand
TCCTTATTGGAATATATCATGTTTGGCCAAACAATGATTAAAAAAGTCATACTACTGGCATTAGATGCATCATGTGAAATATGACAGGAAGCAATCCACTAATTTGCTCAGGGAAATTGCTCAATAATGGCCCTCAAAACTCCATTCCTTTCTAATCATACAAGTTTGTAAAAACACAAAAACAACAACCACCCTCTTCAGTGTTTACACAGCTGTTTCCCATAAAATTTAATTTCACTCACACCCTTTTGTACAGTTCCTGCTTAGGCACACACCTGATAAGATAATTGTACATTACTTCTCAGTTCTCACTGTGTGACAATTGAAACCTAACTTTCCAACAAGTTTCATGTCAGCCAAATTCTACAGGAGAGCTCACCTTTCCTAGTTTCCCTGCCCTTCAATTTACTTTTCTCAAGAACCACTACATAGTCCCTTTTATCTGAAAAGATTTTATAATTCTTTGGTTCTATTGGATGGGATTTCAATGAATTAGATTGATAAGAACCACAAAGTTCCTGATTTCAAATTTTCAATACAATGAATCATGTAGAGCCAGGATTTCAAAGCCCAGTCGATTTTTGAAGCCAAAGAAACTACCAGCTGAAAGGAAAAACGGGACTAATTTCCTTGTATTGGGGCCCAATATCCATCTGAATTTTGTATCACTCTCTGGAATTCTTGATCTACTTTGAAACAAGACCACGGAAATTCAATTGATCAAGGTCAGCTTACGCGCACTCCAACTATTTTCCTCCCGGTCCGGTCAAAGGCAGGCCATCCAAATGCGGAAACAAAAAATTCAAAGCCCTAGAAACTGTAAATAGACTAACTTCACAAAGGATCAAGTACGAAGTAAAGTTAACAAGGTGAAGTCTTGACATGTATAAACTTCACTGTACATGGAGCGAGAGAGAGAGAGAGAGAGAGAGAGAGAGAGAGAGAGAGAGACCTGACGAAGGATTGTGGAGGGAAAGGGAGTGGAGTTGGGCAGGTAAAGCCAGAAACAGAGAGAGAGAGTGGCGGCGGCGTCTTGCGTTGATTCGAAATCTAAGATCCTTCAAACACGAGTAATCGTGCTCCGATCCTACATTATCAGACGCCATACTTGTAGCCTTTCCGATTAGAAACCCCTAATAAGAACCCTCTCTCTGTCTCTCTCTCAACAACCGATAGACCTTGATGAAGAGGGTTTCTCTCTCCGTTTTCGCGCTCTCATAGCACAAACACGATGGAAATTTTGGTCACCGGTCTCACGACTGCTCAGTACATGTTGGCGCTGTCCTGGCTATTTAGGGGTCCCTCAAGTGCACAGCCGCATAAATTGTTGTGCGGCGATTCGGTCATTTAATTTGGTACGGCAATTCGGATTTAATTGGGTACGAATTCATGGGATTTTTGACCATTGCTGATATAGGCTGTCGAATCGACCGCACTACAACCCTGCAGGTTAGTCCGCCCTACGATATACTTACGCTCCGTTTTAACTAAGATTTTTGCATTACAACTTATCCATCTATATATACAGTCCGGATCAAGTCCACACCCCTTTCAGTCCGCACCTCCCCTTTTCCGATCGAATTTCTATGATCCGAGCCGCTCAATGTGATCAAAACATGATTTTAAGGGTACTCGTGAGAAATCGGCAAAAAAAATGTTCGGGAATGGCTTCATCCGAATAATTTTTGTTTGTATTTTATTGAACGGTTCAATAAAAAACTGTTCAAATCAACCCATTCCCGGTTTTTTTTTTTTTTGGCCGATTTCTCGCAAATATTCTTAAAACTATATACTGAATACATTGAGTAGCTCGAATCATTAAAATTCGATTGGAACAAGGAGGTGCGAACAGGAAGATGGTTTTCATGTCTACATATCTCTATTATAAAATAGAAATGTGTGGAAACAAGTTGTTACAACGGCTCAGATTTGTTTGATGTAAGGGTTCAAATGCATTTTTTTCACATTTTATGAAAGTATCCACATTTGCCCATCATATTACATAAATGTCATCTGTTGTCTAAGAGAAAAAAAGAATCGGAATTCAAATTTCACAGCTCTCTCTCTCTCTCTGTGAAAACAAAGAAGTGGAAAAACAATTCTCCTTGCTTCCTTTCTACGAGACCTTTCCTCCCCTACGGATTGATCGTATTCGGGGAAGGGGTTCCCTCCTTGGACTGCCAAGCATTGGGACCTTCCACCTTCCATTCCTCCTTGATAGTTAAATCCCTCGGGAGAAATTAAATCGGGAGAGTGTAATGCCCCGCTATTTTCTAAAAATAAAATCCAAAATAAATTTTATTTTTAACACTTCTAGGCCCTTATTTTCTCCATAATTAAATTACATCATCAAAATAAACTTAAGCCGCCTTCTAAATACTCTACTAGATGCTCCAAAATTATCAACTCTTCAAAGACATCTCCAAATTAATCCTTATATGCTCTGATTCAATTTCTACCAATCCGGCTCCACACCTGAAAAAGAAATTATCCGGGAAGTATACGATACAACAGAATAACAAAGTTCATAAGTGGAATCAATAAATGATAATCGACCAAGTCGAAGCAACAATCACAAAGGACCTCATACCATGTCATTCTCAGTACATGACCAGTGACACTCCCCCAATACCTTCCTCACCGAGTCAATCTCGACCCATTCTGGCTATTGGATAGGCTATTGGTGCATGAGTTCACTTGATCCTTGTACTAAACAATTCCATAATACTCATTCAACAACATCATATTCGATACCAATTACTCCACTTTTTAACAATATTTCACA
Source organism: Rhododendron simsii (assembly GCA_014282245.1). Taxonomy (NCBI): domain Eukaryota; kingdom Viridiplantae; phylum Streptophyta; class Magnoliopsida; order Ericales; family Ericaceae; genus Rhododendron; species Rhododendron simsii. The sequence continues at coordinate 27,329 of WJXA01000041.1, read as the reverse complement.
AGATTGAACAAAGATTACGGGATAATCAAAAGAAGTACAAAGATGAGATTGAAGAAAGGATTCCGGAAGTAGGAAGCATATCGTATACTACCCGGATTACCTCAAATATGCCGGCCGATTTGTCTACGAATCGATGCCTTAAAATATTTTCCAGACTAACCCACCAATATCCATCCTTCAAACATCACTAGCTATTTATAAAATAAACTCTCAAGTTTTCTTTCTTTTTTATCCAAACCCCCCCCCCTCCTTTATCTACTTACTTGGTGGTGTGTGGTTTGAAGGTGGAGGGAAGGTCTATTTATAGGAGGCCAATAAAATCTTAGTGTATCTTGACCATATCCAAAGAAATCTACCATTATCCACTCATATCTAAATCAAATCTAATAATATCCAAATCAAATCTTATATAATCTAAACAATATCTAACAAAATCTATATAATATCTAATAATATCCAATAATATCCAAACAAATCTTATCATATCTAATCTAATCTCAATCAAATCTAATAAAATCTTATCATATCTAATAAAATCCAATTATATCTAATAATATATAATCCTATATAATCTAACAAAATCTAATCTAGTCCAATCTTATCTAATCCAATCTTATCCAATCTTATCCTAATTATATCTTATCCAATTCAATCTTATCCTAGATTGTTAGGATTACGAACCGAAGACTAAGGTTCTATAATAGTTAGGTACAATCACTTTAATAAATGATAAAATACTGGAGTAATTTTTAGTAAAAGAATTATAATAAAATGTTTTAAAAAAATTGACGTGAAAATTCGGGTCGTTACAGAGAGGTATTTTTTGTTACCTACCATGTGTTTGTTAAAATGCTCTCTTCTATTTTGTATACACTTCTTCCAAAATCTAGGGAGGTATTTTCTGTTGCCCAACATGTGTTTGTTAAATGCTCTCTTTTGTTTTGTAGAACTGTAGAGACTTTTTGGGGTTTTTTTTTCCTTTTTGAATGGCATTCTACATAATTTCGTGAGTTGCTAACATCTTCACTACACTATTTGCCTATCACTTACTTCATATCAATAAGAAAAAAATCTTCGCTGTTAAAAAAAGAGAGAGGTTAATTTCCAGCAATTTGTAACTACCTAAAAATTGAAATAATGTTTTGAGCCACTATCAAGATTCAAAGGATATTTCAATTCCAATCGGAGTGAGTAGTGCCGTATGCACGGACTGGAGTGGATAGTGCCGTGGGTACGGGCAAGCACTAGTATATATATATGTATATACAGTCCGGTTCAAGTCCAAACCTCTTCCCGTCCGCACCTCCCCTTTCCCGATCGAATTTCGATGATCTGAGCCGCTCAATGCGTTCAGAACATGATTTTAAGGGCACTCGCTAGAAATCGGCCCAAAAAAAAGGCCAGGAATGGCTTGTTTTGAGCAGTTTTTTTATTGAACCGTTCAATAAAATATAAACAAAAACTGTTCGGATAAAGCTTTTTCCAGTGTTTTTTTTTTGCCGATTTTTCACGGATACTCTTAAAATCACGTTTTGATCACATTGAGCTGCTCGGATCATCGAAATTCGATCGGAAAAAGGGGAGGTGTGGACAGGAAAAGGTTTGGACTTGATCCGGACTGTGTGTATATATATATATATCTATGTTATATGGAATGATGGTTTTCAAATTTGTATACTTTCGACTATAAGATCGGTACATATTTTTTTAACTGCTGAAATTAATGGATAATGGGCTAATGATAAATTTGGATAGGTAATTAGCAATCCATGTGATGCACACGTTTTCAATTAACTCAGGAAAAGGGTGAGAACTAAAAATAGGTAACCCTTCCAAGTTCCAAAACAAAGACATTCAGTGTGATTCACACACATAAAAAAAGGAAAATTTATTCCAGCTGACCCGGGGGGTGGGTGGGTGGGTAACTAAAAATAGGTAACCCTTCCAAAACAAAGACATTCACTGTGATTCACACATAAAAAAAAGAAAAATTCCTATTCCAGCTGGAGGGAGGTGGTGGTGGTGCTGCTGTCCCTTGAAGGGACAGTAGCGTGCTATCCCGGCCAAGGGGGCCCTGCTCTAGTCTTGTTCCGATAATCGAAAACGTTTACTTCATAGAACTCGTTGAGTTGAACAAGTATGCAAAAATCAGTTTGATCGGATATCATTAAATACCTGATCGGATCACATATAACTCGCCAATAAAGGGTTCTAGTAGATTTGATCCAGTGTTTCGGATCCATTCTTTTTCAAGACTAAAAGGTTTCGATTAGGTACTTAATGATATCTGATCGAGCTAATTTTTCACATAGTTGTTAAACTCGACGAGCTCTATGAAGTAAACGTTTTCGATCATTGGAGCGAGACCGGAATACGACCCCCTTGGCCGAGACAGCAGCAGCTCCCCAAACTCCATTCCAGCTTACAGTACGTTACCATGGGAAGCAAACTTTATTTGCTGTTAACAAGGAACAAATCAAACCAAAAAAAAATCTACTCCTATATATATATATATATATATATATATATTTTCTAAAGCTTTAAAATTAATTAATTATATGTTTTTTTTTATACAATCTAAAGCTTTAAAATTAAGAGAGTTAAACTCAATTTCACCGCTTTGGCAATTATCTCTATCTAAGGCTTTAATACTAAGAGGGCATGTTTGATAGCCAGTTAAGGCCTTGGGATTGGACTATTAAAGTGGTTTGGAATTGTAGTTGCTTGTTTGGTTTGATTTTGGAGGGATGGATTAGGAGTCCCATGGGATTGTGAATCCCACAAATTGGCAAGATTGGGGGGGGGGGGGGGGGGGGGGGATAGGATGGTGTTGAAAGACCTTTATGCCCTCCCTTTTTACATAGATTGACACAATTACCCTCGCTGCTTAGATTGCTATCACAGTCCAGTAGTTGTGTTGTGTTGCTCCTATTATTGGACCTACTATTCTAGGCGTTGGCCTGCAGGTTTTAGAAAAAAAAATCCCCCTGTATTTTTTTGTTGGATGGCAACTACAAAAGATAAGTACTAGACAGGATAAAAGGATATCAAGAGAAAATAGAACAAATATTGTAGTAATATTTTTATTTTTGTAATAGTTATATAACAGGAAAAAATAGAAGAGTTAAATTTTGCTTCATTGTTTTTACTATTTGCATAAGGGTAAAAATGAAAATAGACATTTTAATCCAATCCTATCCCATGTAAAACAAACATGGTTTATAATACTCCTATCATTTAATCCGGTGCAAAATAAACATACTCATTATTAATCCCATCTCTTTACCAATCCCTTCTCCTTACGAATCACTATCCTAATCGTACTTCATTACCAATCCCCTCCAAACAAAACTTGCCATCAAACATGCCCAGAGAGTTGAAGCCAAATTGGGAGGGTTGCCAATTTTTGGCCAATTTTCCAATTGAGTCCCTTCAGTGGGTAGTCTTCCTTTCTAGCCAGAGCGGTAATTCTGTCTTTCCATGTCTGCTCCCAAAACGACGTCGTAGTTGCTTCGTATATACTATATACCGAGACGATGTTTCACTGTGCACGCTTGCGAGAGGGCATCAGATGGTTCCAGAGTTCTCTTCTGTCAATTATTAGCTGAAGTAGTATTTGCGTCGGTGTCCATGGGGGTTGCGATCTCTGCCGGTTGAGCTTTTGGCTGAGGGGTTTTATGCGCTGTTTTTCTCGACAGGTTCTCCGTTCCTCTTCTCTCTCTGATTTTTCTGCTAACTATTCGTTGTTATTAGTTTTCCGATGCAAAAAAGCACGCGCACGCGCGCGCACACACGCACATACAGAGAGAGAGAGAGAGAGAGAGAGAGAGAGAGAGAGAGAGAGAGAGAGAGAGAGAGAGCTTTTTTGCTGGATTCGTTATTTATTATTGTTCTGGGTGTTTGGATTCTGGGTATTATAGATCTATATTTCTGGCCTCGGTCTGTTTTGGTGGATTATTATAGAATAGGAGATAATTTGTAAAATTTTGGAAGTTGTTGGGACTCTGGACTCAGTAATAAGGCCTCATTGATTCTGGGTTTAATAGATTTGGATATGGATATCTATGCTCCGTATGTTTTGGTGGATTTGGGAGTTCTCTTATAAAATAAAATGTCATATGGCTCTGGTAGACTGCCGCAGCCGATCTTATCTTTGTGTATGTGTATAGTTGTCTTTCTCATTTGGCAATATTTGCTGCTAATAGGTGCTGTAAAGGTATATTTGGCAACACACTATGAAAATAGTATGTAATGTGTTTGACCTTGCTCTTCATTACTTTGTTTTGTATCGTAAATGAATGCAGTACTTTGTGGGTACATGATTCGTGTGTACATGATGGTGCTGATGATGTCTACTTTGGTTTATGTCCATGGATTTAATTAACATGCTAAAGCTAATAGCTCCAATATGTACTCTGATTCTGTGTTTCATGCCTGCATGGTTATAGTTCTGTAGTGCTGCTATATGCCAATTCGTGGTCCGTCATCCGCTGGTTTTACAAGGATCGTGAAGGTTTTCCAAACAATGGTCGCTGCCACCCAGGCATTGGAGAAGGCTTATGATTTGGAAGGATCACCTAAACCTTGAGTAGCATAATTTTGATCTCTCCCTCACCCACAACTATGGTTATCCCCGTTATCTCCTGAATCCTACTCCGCTTAGATCATTATCAAGCACTACGAGAGGGTAAGGGGGATGCGCTTGGCTTTAGACTGATTGACTTATAGGAAGATGAAATTGGTGGCAAGTCTTTAGACCTATTACTAGAGGTAACCCCATGCTTTCTACTCATGATGTGTCTGTGAGTCTGGAATAGAATTCCGTAGAAAGAAAGAAGAAGTGGGGGCCCTGCAAATTCGAAGAGAAGATGAAAAAGAAAGGGAATAGAGGGCACCTCCTCATCTATCTTTGTTTGCGCCCTAGAATAGTATTTCAACAATATAGGTGGGATTACTCGCCAGTGTATCTTTATCGACATCAAATGTGGTTTATTAGCTTACAGGTCATGTGAGGAAGATAGAAGATCATTTAGCAGAGCTTACACTATTCGTGATCTGGCTTCTTTGGTTTTTCACGTTCAGATGTATTGAATTTGGGAAATGATGTTAACTAGATATGCTTTTCCTAATAAAATTTTCTTCTATTTGATCTGTTCGCCACTTTCTATGGTTAGATATGGACGTCGTCTTTCTTCTCAAGTCATTTGTTGATTAAGCATTGCTTATTTAGTATCAAATATTGTACAGAGGGATTTGTTAGACAATTATTGATTTTCTGGACTAATAGCATATCTCATAAATAGTCGGGGATGGGAAAGGGGAAATTGACAAATACTCGTATGGCATTGTCTATTGAAATTTCATGCATGTTGGATATTGAAGCCGTAATGCTTGGTTTTTGAACACTGGAAAGGAAATCTCAAATTGTACTAAAAAATAGTTAGGCGCTAAAAAACTATTGGCTGTCAATCAAAAAGGTGATTGGCGTTATATTGGACATGCTCAAGGGATTTATTAGTATGTAAAATCTTAAGATAAAGGTAACAACTGGTATCATTAATATGAATATAGTAGTATTATGGATTCTGAACATGGTATTTTACTTTATAAATTTACAATGCCCTCTTCAATTGATGCTGATAACGTGTAATATTTACAGCGAGTTGCCGAAATTTCATAACTTGTGCTAAGAGGTGGTTTGATAGAAGTTGAGTTTTGGGCAACAAGGAAGGTTAGTTGTTATTTAACATTGTCCACTAACCAAACGTTATCCTAGAAAAGACTACCCAAATATTGTATTCTCTTCCGGGATGGATTTTTCCTTTGAAAAGTTTGTGTTTTGAAAGTACTCCATGTTCTCTCCAATATAGTACCCGAATGATTGAATGTCACTTCCTTTGAAACTGAAGGTTGGCTTTTGAGTTTTGGTGCTTACTGGCTTTTTTTTGATAGATTCACAAGAATTTGATTGTTTGTGAAATAAATTAGTTGAGATGGGGTGAGAGGATAAGCAAGTGTGAAAGCGTGGAGCCAGAGGCTCATATCTAGATGATGAAAAGAAAAAGCTTGGGCATCCTCTGCATGTGACTCTGTCGAGCTTGACACTGGCCGCAAGTGACCTATCAAACCACCCATTTGTTTTTTTAATTACTATTAGAATACCTAATAGGCGTATAATATTATGCTGTACTGTTAACTAGCTTAGTGAATGGTGGATTACTAGAGTTGATTGGTATTTCACTTAGAGGCTTGCAATTGTGTTCTTAGTTCTTACTTTAATGTGTTTGAAAACAGATTGGTCATTGGGTTTCCGTGCCTTCTCTATTTTCTTCCCGCATTTAGTTAGATTCATTTTTTTGTTCTATTTTCTTCCCACAGTTAGTTAGATTCATTTTTTTGCCTCTTGTTCTTTGCGAGTTAAGAGCACTATGTCGAAAGGGCAGAGTAACATTTATCTCTCAATGTAGACACTTAAACTTCCTCAAGCATACAGTACATCACAGGCACACAATTCACAGGCATGAGACTCCACGTGCTAGCACGCGCAGCTCACCTAGTAAGAAAACAAAAGCCAATTGAACGCTTGCCACAATTTGCCCAATTTTTCCAATTGTGCTCCTCGATTGGGCGGCTGACTGTTTTGTTTGTTGAGGGTAATTTCGTCATTTCCGTTTAAAGGCTGCTGACGTCGCACTCGTCATTCTCTCTTCCTCCTCATATCTCAGCTGATGTTTCTGGACGGTAGCGCAGTTTAAATCTCTGGCCACAATCATAGCCATCATCATGTTCGTAAGTAACTCGCGCTCTCTGTTCCAAAGCTTCTCTCTCTTTTCGTCTTCCCCCCCCCCTCTCATTCGTATCGTCCCCGCCTTTCTCTTTGTTTCGCAATAACAAACAGTAGTTGCAGTGTAAGTATTTTCGATGGGATGCTAGGGGAGCGTTTGGGGTTTGTGCGCTCGTGCTCGCCTCAATTCTTTGCTCCGTATGGTGCTCAAGCCGACGGTTCCTGCTCCTACTCGCAAGATTTTGGTTCTATCTTGGGTGGATTTGTACGATTTTGGTTCATCGGGTTTGAGTTTTGTTTTGTTTGACTGATGTGCCTGCAAAATGGTCATTCCCACGGTTTATTGCCTAACGATCAAAGATTCAGGTGGTTTGGGGCTGCTTATTTGCCTCTCATGTGTAGTCTTTTAAACTTGCTCTCGTGTTTGAGGAATCCTACGGTTTGCGATCTTTATGTTATTCATTGCAACGCTGTGGCTGGACCTGTTTTGTTTGGGCTTTTGCGCTTTCCTATCAAATTTTTTGTGCCAGACTTGTGTTTTTGTCGAGTAATGGTCATACATGTGTACTTTGTTCCGACTATATTTTGGTCGATAATTCTTTATGATTTGTTTTTTGTGCTCATGGACTGCGATTGCCTTTGATATGTTTGGTGATCTAATGATAGTCTTGCGCTGAATGTTATAGTGATTCTTTGTTTTCCCGTTTCTTATTTCGGTCTTGTAGGACTGATTAGTCGTGTTTGCTTGTTGGAGTTTCAGCAATAGGTAAGGGAGTTCTTCTCACAGTTACAAAGTCCATTGCTCTTTTTGTTTTTGTTTTGATGAGTTTTGGAGCTTTTGGGTATTCAGAACTCTTAAAAAAAGATAGATAACCTACGGTTATTGCACTTTTGCTCGATTTTTTTTCCTCTTATCTGGTGCTACCTAGATTTTCTCCTGGAACCTGTTTGTAGTTAGTATGATAAATTTTAATTGACTAAGGTATTGGAACTCGAAAATATGACATGCACCCCTTAGTAGAACTTAGAACTGAATGAGTTCTTGGTTTTTTGTTCAGGTTTGTACTAGCTTACACCCCACATAAATCTTCGAATGGACGAATTTGAGCTATGGCTATGACAATGAAATAGATAACTGAAGTCTTGGACCAACACATAGGAAAAGGGTCTGCAAAACCATACAAAAATTTCAACAAGAAATACAATGTGTAGGTTTCTTCCAATGAATCGAATTATCAATTGCAGCATATATTGTGCAAGTCTTTCACATGAAATGTCTCAAGTGTAAATTTGTAGGATCTATTTTAGTGATTTTGGTTGGATGTGAGGCAATGCTAAGTTGTGTTAACAAAGAATTGCTTTTATGATTTTTTAGCTGTGAGTACTACAATGGAATCACATTGGTAATAACAAACCAGTCTAATTGTGTAAGAGGTGTACTGGTTTCTCTTTTTTAGTAAGTCGACCTATTGCTCTGTATCCCCCCATCAGTTTACTATAGCACTGTGGATATGTCCTTGCTGCACGTTCCTGTTCTCTTCTTCCTCTCTAGTGTTGTCGACAATTGCGACTGGTCGCGCAAGGTTGGATTTTTCCCTTTCTTTAAGTTCCTTTTTTTTTGTGGCTTCGTGTTTCTTCTGATCAGCTTGTTTAACTTATTCGATTAGTGTTGGATAGTGTCTTGCGTATTTTATTGCTTGAATGGTGTTTTGTAGAGTTTGGTTTGGTTGTGTGGCTATCATTGATTGAGTTCTTGAATTGAAGTTCCCGTGTTGTGCGGCTTTTTAGGGTTTTCTGTTTTGAGTTTGGGTGGTGTTATGTTCTTTTGAATTCCACAAGAGTACTTCCAGCACTTATATTTTTGGGCGATTGTAAGGTCTCTCAGTATTTTTGGCTTCGTAATTTCTTTGCACCAAATTAAAGAATTTAATGAGTTCTTTAATTTGGTGTAAAAAAGAAGGAAAATTACTAATCTGGTGAAAGGATTACTTAGGATAAGGATTTGTGGGAGGTTAATGGAAAGAAAGTGGAAAATGAAGTAAAGAAGCAAAATTGATGAGTCCCTCCACGATCCAAACACAGCATAATGTGTTCTTTGATAATGCCGGCCTTCTGTCATTTCTGGTTTGCAGCTTCTGTGGCATGGGAAGAAGGGAAGCCACTGGTGATCAAAGAAGTGGAGGTGACACCACCGCAGAAGATGGAGGTTCGTGTGAAGATTCTCTTCAACACTTTCTGCCTCACCGATGTTTACTTTTGGGAAGCCAAGGTAATTAACTCACAATTTGTATTCATTTCGCAAATGCAAAGGTTGTTAAATCTGTATCAATCTTTATTCTAATGCCAATTTTGTGAGGGCAGTTGTTTCTAAACAAATCATTATTACTACGAATTAGAAGAAATAAGGGCATGAATGCAGCCTTGCGTGAAGAAACTCAGTGTTTTTTGTTTTGTTGAAGAGCGAGTGCTTATGCTTCCCAGAACAGGATGCCATAAAAAGTGCGACTGCTGATATTTGTGAGTTAGCTCTTCCCTTAGTGGCTTAGCCTACCATTTTCTGTTACGCAGGATGTTATGAATACAACTGTTGTTGATGGTGAGTGGACGTGCAATTATTATGAGCTTGTAACTCCTGAACATTCAGCTTCCCACATGGGATACAGTTTCAACTATGCAGGTAGGTTCTATTTCCTTGTTATGATGAGCTGTCAGCAGTCCGAGGCTCCAAAATGATTTGTTCCATATATAGTGATGATCCCTTGAGTGATTCTGTGCCTTATTTGATTGGTTCAGTTTCAATCTTGCAGGGTAAGAACCCTCTGTTTCCACGAATCCTTGGGCATGAGGCTGGAGGGTGAGTTTTTCTTTCCAAGATAATCTTACTAACCAGATTTCTGAGGTAATATCCAATCTTAACTCTTTTATTTTAGTAAAGTTTAGGTTAAAAGCTTGATCTGATAATGGAGCCCTGTAACCCTTACCTTAATTTTATCAGCGAATATAAATTCATGACATATTACATGAAAGGATCCCATCCAACGATATTAGCCTTTCCAAAATTTCATCCGTTTGATGATTATATTGGTCCCACTTGATTTTGATGTAGAAATCTGATGAATGGTTGGAACTCATCTCTGTGTGTGTGTGTGTGTAGAGTAGTAGTGCTGATCTTGAGGAACTTATTTGGCAATGTGTAGGTTAAACTTTTTGGTACTTGCAGTCCAGGGTAACAAAAACTGTGCTTATGACCCCTTCCCCTCTCTCTCTCTGTATAGAGTAATAGTGCTGATCTTGAGAAACTTATTTGGCAATATGCAGGTTAAACTTTTTGGTACTTGCAGTCCAGGGTAACAAAAACTGTGCTTATGACTTGGTGCACAAAAAAACCCTGAAATTGGTTTTGTTTTCGTAGTTTGTACTAATTAATGACAGACCATAGTTTGGAATGGAAGGTACCTGGAAGCATTTTGTTTGTGCGCTCAGTAATGTGACAATATTCATAGCTATAGTTACAATTTTAGTTGTTCCATTGCTTCCAAATATTATGCTCACTTCTTTCATTACTTTCGCCTTCTTTTGTTTTATAATAACAAATGAATTCTATTAGTATTGGGAGCGTAGTCAAAACTCAATTTACAATACGAATGCTCCAAACAAAAAAATACCAGGCATGAGACACCTTGTGCTGGCACTAGCCGACCATCTAGTTATAAGGAAATAAAAAACGTTTCTCTAATAACCTAAGAGTTTTTGATTTGTTTACAAACCCTTAACACATGGAATGATTTTGATTTGTTTGCCACTCTCTGCCCAACACACCCCTCTCTTCCTATTGGTTATGTTCTGATATCCATGGTATGGTTAGTAATGTTTTTTTTTTTTTTTCCCATAGAGAGCAACTTGCACTTATTTTTTGTTCCTTTCTACTTCTCTTTTCCTTTGGTTTTCAATATTTTTCTGATTAAATTTTTTTTTGGGAAGATTTGATTAAATTTTTTTTTTTTTTTTTATGAACAATGTATTAGGCCAACAAATGGGCACAAAGTTTATCAGAAACCCTGTGTTCAAGACCACAAAGGTATTGTTTTAGGGGTTCTTTTTGTCTTAAGTTCCATGTGGATTTAAAATTGACTACTCTATCGTAATGTTCTTTTCTTGGAACTCTACTATTGCCACCTTTTCCTCATTTTCTCAATCTTTTTTTGGAACTCTTATCATGTTACGATCATTGTTATGTGGCTGACAGCTCAGTCTCTATTTTGTGGTTTGGAGCTTCTCATATTTGCTCTTTCTTTATTGGTTGGTTGCACTCCATCGTGCAGGAAGATATCCCTTTATTTGAAGAGGAAGATTTTGTTGGTTGGTTGAACGAGAAGTTCTAAGTTAAATTGGAATTTACTCAGGAGGTACTCATAGCCCATTAGTTTTCTTACTTTTGAACATGCTTTTTTTTTAATCTAATTAAAAAAATTCAAGTGTTGACTTCTTATTTTAGTTCTTTATGTTTTCCTCTTCATTTGATTGTGATTATTAAGAGTACATGTTTCACCATGAAAAAGGGTAGAAAAATAGAAAGAGGATGGTTTTATTCATTTTGACACACTATTTCTATTATCCATTCCTAAATTTCATTTAATTTTCAAGACTAAGATTCCCACGCACCTGGTTCTGAAAAGTAGCTCGATTTTCATTGTTGCATGCACAGATACGGATAAGGGAACAAACATAACAATGGTAGTAGCTTGCAAAGTGTTTTGATGGTTGAAATTGTATTTATGAGCGGAAAAAATATTGATTTTATACAGGTTGTGGCAACCTCCCACACAAATCCTAGGAGTTTGAGCTTGGTAATGGAGCTTGAAGCTATTGAAGTCTACAATGTATCCATATGGAGGTATAAGTGAAACCACCTCAAAGGCACAATTCTATCATCTCTTTTGCTTCCTTATGTTACTTAATTTGGGTTGAATAGTTTATAGTTAGATGTTGCTCTATTTCATTAAATTCGATCATTGGTGATATATGGATCAAATGAAGCTTTATTTATTTCAAAACTGTTATTTTGGATTTTACGAAGACGATTTGGGTTAGCAATACCATGATCGAGTGTATAATATCATGTCAAAATGTGTTGCAATAAAAATCTAGACATGTTTTCATATGCCATATTATATCGGCATGTGCTTGAACCAGTGCCTTCAGTGAATACCCATGCATTAATTGGGTGTTTAGATTATGTTAATTTCATCACTAGAGACATTCAAATCATAGTGCTTGTCACGAATGCCGATAAAAAAAATTACATACTCAAATATAATCATACTTGAGGATAAAACCCAATTTCTTTTAGGGGTTCAATCTCTTTTGTCTCGAAAATTCATGTACCTGTATGACGAAGGGTTCCTTTCTCTTTCACCTTTTTCTCTTTGTCTGGACCCATGTTCGATGTCTGCTCCTCTGTCCTCCTACTTCTTCGTTGTCGTCGTCTGCTTCATTTTCGATTACTATGGCTCGGGTAGCCATTGTGTTCTGTGGGGGCTGAATCAACCTTGAACCTTCTTGAACCTTCTTGAACCTTTTCTCTTCCTTTTGTTGTTGAACCGTGGGGGATGATGCGGTGGCTCGTGTACCTACAAACCAGAGGGGGGTGTTTCTCTGGGTAGAAGCTCCGACGAACAAGTCAGTAAGAGGAGAAGTAAGAAGATAGTGAGAAGCTATGAAGCACCGACACCTCTAGGGGTCGATGTTTCGCAGTATCTGGACACGCGGGGACACCTCGGGGTATGTCCCATAATTTAATACTCCCTCCGTCCCTTTTTAAGTGTCCTGCTTCGTAATTCTAACTTATTAAAAAGACATCATCATTATACCTTTTACATCAACTTTTTCCTCCACTTTCCCTACTTGCCCATCATCATTACACTTCTACTCACTCACTTTTCAAAATGAAATCTACTTTTAGGAACAAAATAGACAATTCACCAATTTTTACCCACTAACTTTACAAAATGGACACTTATTAAGGGACAGTCCAAAATGGAATACCGGACTATAAATAAGGGACGGAGGGAGTATAAATATTTGAGGGAGACATGGTGTGACACTGATGGGGTCACGGCTGGGGATACCGATGGGGGTCAAAGTGTAATTTTTTTTAAAAAATTTGGGGTAAAATTGTAAATTTTTTTAAAAAATTTAGGGGTTAAATTGTAATTTTTCAATAGGATTGTATTAAACTTATAGATGTCTTGTTTTGTTTAAATGCTATTGGAACTATAGAATTTTCCTTTTGTCCAAATTTTCCCATTTAAAATTGAAAAAAATATAAATAAATATACGCGTGGCGTGTCCCCTGTCGTGTCGGCATCAGTGTCCGTGTCTGTGCATCATAGGTAAAAAGTATATAGAAAAGGTATGGTAGGAGAGAGAAGAGAGCAATAGTGATATTTTTCAGACCCTTGCACTTGGAGGGGTGGTCTCGTATTTATAAACAAGGCCTTGGAGTGTTGAACAAGTTGGCAGCGCTTCTCACGCGCGTAGCCACGCTCGGATAACGTCACATGTCAGAGTCATTTAATGAGCGCCGCTTCCCAGGGATTGCAGAGCCACATTAGTCAATGTCAGGAATGCCACTTCAGACAGAGATGTCACTTCAGTTATCAGAGCAAGCACCTCGCCTATCAGCAGAAGCTTCCAGAACATTCCACACCAACCATGACCACACTTGGTCTTCGAGAAGATACGCCCCAGAATGATAACCGACCTGCCGAACGTCAGCCAACTTTCTTGAACGAAGAAAGGTCAGGCCGAACGACTGTACTTCACCGAGCGTCGCTATTTTCTTTCGAGTGACAGAAAGATGAACCAAGTAATGTGCGAGATGAACGTTCGGCTAGGTTGCTGAGGTTTGGCCAATGTTCGGTAAACCCGCGGAGAGTCTTACCGGGGCACAACTTGACTTACAGACGAACTGAGACAACTGAACAGTGGGTTCCACCTAGTGACCCATTTGAACTCTCCGAACCTTCAGATATTTCGGCTCACTACATATTCGGTTTCACAGTTAGTTTGATAGGCCGGATGATATTTTGGAGAGGCCACCCAACAGCAGCCAACTTTTGCAGGTACGCCGGCTTAGCGTTTTTTCAATGACATTTATGTTTTGTCCCCGATCGCCTTGCTTGGGTGATGTGGGCCGCGGCCGGTGTTTTGGCACTACTGTTCGCTTATTGCCTGGCTGAAAGATTATGATCGGGTATATCAGAGTAATACCTAACTAGTAGCAAATCCATGCTATGCACGGAAATCGCAACAAAAAAAATAAAAGTTACTCCAACATTTTTTTGATTGTTTTTATTTTATTTTGGTTTTCGTGTGAATAGTACACCGATGAAACATGATGAAGTGATCATGATCGAGCAAGTCAAATAAAGAGGACATAGATCAAAAGAGCCAAACTAACAAAATATATTACCATCGAATGGTTGTAAATATCTTCCAAGTTACTCTTTCACAACAACAACATGAAATCTATTGGTCTTAGTAGTGTTCAATTAGTAACCTGTGTATGATAAGAAATTCCAAAGTAGGAAAAATTGTTAATGTGCGAGGATATGTAATAAAGAGAGAATGAGAAATTTATATGGGGAATTGAGTAGAGGGGACAATATGTGCTTGCTTTAGGCAATTATAATGCATAAACAAATTTGAAATTGAACAACAAAAAATTCATAATGCAGGTAGTGTGATAGCAGCAAAAAACCAAATTGAAACCCAACAATAGATTATTGGTGAAAGATCGTTAGCAGTAGATTCCTATAGCTGAAACACAAAAATTCACATACTCCATTCCTATAATTTTTGCACATAAGTAAAAGTATTGCTTTCCTTGCATAATTAAGGCATTTAATATCATCCTTGAGAATGTTTTATTTTACTTTTTATTAAAAAACCAACCCCCACGTGTCGCATCCACAGGCCTCCAGATGACTTTGCTTTAATCTATAGTATAGATTCCATTCTCTTGTGTAATTGTTTCCGTAAACCTTTTGGTATTGTGAAGTGAATTAGAACACAAGGGGAGGGATGGTTATTTTCCTATTAACATGCGCCAATGATTTTTCCATGTCCCCTCTCTCCTTCCCTGTCTCTCAAATCAACCGTTCCTTATCTTCTCACAGGTTTCCTTTTTCTTTTTTCATTCGATCACTCTTTTTATTGTTTTAATTTTGTTAATACATAAATTACGTATTCTAGAACGGAGTAGGAATAAATAAATGCACAAAACTAGAGCTAGCAATCTCAATTCAAACTCAATTACGTACCCGTCCATATGTATCTGCTCACTTGGGCAAAAACATATGTAAGAACCACTGCCAAAACACCTCTATGCATATGTAAATACACCTCTATGCATTATAACCCCAAAAGAAAAGGAGCAATTGTAGCTCTACAAAACTTTATTAGTAGTACTTCCTCATAAATTAGGGGATTCTTTAAAACAATCCCAACAAATTTGTACGTGTAGCCATATTTACCATCCATCAATATGCATAATGCATTTAGACTCACTCCCATGGCAGAACAAATACCTCCAGGACTCCAATGGAGTGACATAACCTGGGCCATCAAAAGAACAAGAAAATTAGATAATCTGAAACTCTTAACAGGTAAATAAAGCAAGAAAGGTGATCAATCCTGATCATTTGCAGAAAGGCACAATCTAATATGTTGGCTTTACATAATTGAAAATGAAATCATAAAAACTATTTTTTCTCTGCAAAGAGTTATGAAGAACAAATCGAGATTGTCATAAATTATTGGTGAAAGATCGTTAGCAATAGATTGTTCAGAGCTAGCCAAAGAGGAAAGTAGGCTCATACTTGTTTCCTGTACAGTGTATTAATACACAGTAACCCAGTGTACAAAATCTGTTAACCCATTTGAAAACTCATAAATATCCATTTGTAAACGGGCTTTAATTTAGAAAGGTAACCCAATTATAACCCGCTGAATGAAAGGGTCGATTTAAACAGGTTGTTAGTGAGCAGATGCATATGGACAGATACGTAATTGAGTTTGGATTGAGATTGCCAGCTCTACACCTATTAATTTTGTGCGCTGCATTTATATATTACTCCGTACTAGAATACAAAATTTCCGTAATCGCAAAATCAAAACAATGAAAAGGGTGATCGAATGAAAAAACAAAAGGAAACCTGTGAGAAGATAACGAATTGTCAATTACACAAGAGAATGGAATTAGGTATTACTCTGATTTTAGGGAAAAATTCAATGATCCGAGCCGTTCAATGTGTTCAGAAAGTGATTTTAAGAAAACTTGAGAAAAATTAGCAAATAAAAAAAAACTAGAAAAGGCTTCATCCGAATAGTTTTTTTATTGAACTGTTCAATAAAAAACTGCTCAAATCAAACTCTTTCCGGTCATTTTTTTTTCTTCTGATTTCTTGAGGGTACCATTAAAATCATGTTCTGATTATAATGAGTAGCTCGGATAATCAAAATTCGATCAAAACGCTATTAAATGGGGCCTTTAACGAAATCCATTAATCATTTGAATGGAATGGAGCGTTTTAATTAACGGAAGATAACGTTAGGAATAAAATTAATTTTTTTGAAAGGTTGAGATTCTAATTGAAATTTAGAGTAAACGTTTGGGATATTTTGAATTTTTCCCCTGATTTTACCTGATCATAATCTTTAGCCGAGAGAATAAGCGAAAACTAGCGCAAGAACAGCGGCCGCAGCCCGCGCCGCCCAAGCAAGGTGATCGGGGACAAACCTATAAGTCATTGAGAAAAACCCCACCGCAACTAAGAATAGGCCGACGCACCTACAGAAGTTGGCTGCTGTTACCCAGCCTCTCCGCAACATCATCCAGCCTATCAAACTAACTGCGAAACCAAGTACAATCTCCACCCGGCCTCTCCGAAACATCAACCAGCCTATCAGATTCACTGTGAAACCGAACAAAAAGGCTAATTGAACCATAATAATCGGAAATGAGGCTGACGGCGACAACGAAGAAGTAGGAGGAGGAGGAGGAGAAGACGTCGACCGCGATGGAGACCAAGTATCTGACAAGGACGAATCACCACGTGGCTGGAAATTCAGCAAAGTTACCAACGTAGTCAAGGCGGGACAAAGAAGTTCAGCAACGCAGTCGTTTCGACAGATCCCAGCGGCCGTAGCAGGATGATCACCACCGTCACCGCAGGGATCGTCATCCTCGCCATCGGAGTTGACGACATCAAGAGGGGCGCGATCGCCAGTCGCCGATGGAGGCGTCGTCGGCACATCTGAAGGGATTGATGACTGGCGATCGGGAATAAGAAGCTCATGGGATCCATAAAAGGTCCCATGTGAATAACAAGCTTCAACTGCTTTCGCTGACGAGCAGATTACGGACTCGGAGATTGATGCTTGGGGATCTGGAATAAGAACCTCATGGGTTCCATCGGTCCCCTGTGATAGGGCACAAACTTCAACTGCTATCGCTAACGAGATTAGACACACCGACAAAGCCACCAGTTGCCAAATAATTTTAGTGATTTCTTTTTCTGTCATCATTTCTATTTGTGAAAAGGAGTACAATAATGAAGGAAACGAATTACCGACTCGCGAGGTTATATTTCTATTTATGGGAGGAATGAACTTGCTTAGGCTATATATACTTTAGATTTTGAGGGAGGTTTTTTAGAGTAATAAGTGAAAAAAAATAAAAAAAAATATTGTTGAAGAACGCGCTAAGAAATTTTGAGACTCTAAACCGAACAAGACCTCGTGATTTCAGGGTTGCGATTGTGTAAAGTATCTTCATTCGTTTGCGTTGTCTCTACGCTGTGAGGTTTTTCGCATTTTGGCTTCCGTTGGATCCTTCCGGGCACCTTCCTAGCTTGTTACTCCCATTAAAGTCGTGATTTGCCTCATCACATTTTCTATCATCCGGGCCCCTCCGGAGACTTTTGCTTTTTTATTTCTTGACGTGATTCAAGGGACGTGTGCGCATACGCAGTTGTAGCACTGATTTTTGGTGTTTTATTTTTAAAATTTTATTCTTATTCAATTTTTTTTACATTTGTTAATTTTGCGTATCACTTTTTTTTATTTTTCAATTCATCTTTACAAGACAAATTGGATTATAATTCCTGGGAATAAAATATCTATTCCTGATTCTCAATTGGTGTCATCCAAATTGAACCTGAAGTTGATTGGCTACAAATAAAAATTATGAGGTAACTATAATTAAGGAATCAAGAACCATATGTTGGAACTTACCCAAATTAAAAAAGAACTATATAAAGGTATTCAGTTTAAGGTATTGTTTGGTATGAAGGCAGAGTAGAAGTTATGAAATAGCATATAAGGAGTTAGATTCCGGTGAGGGATCCCTCATTTTTTTAAAATGCGGGACTCCTATTCCTGATTGAATTTTGATGATCCAAGCCGCTCAAAGTGATCAGAAAGTGATTTTAAGGGTCCCCGCGAGAAATCAGCAAAAAAAATGACCGGAAAGGGCTTCATTCGAGCATTTTCATTGAACGGTTCAAAAAAAACTGCTTGGATGAATCCCTTCCCGGTCATTTTTTTTTGCTGATTTCTCGCGGGTACCCTTAAAATCACGTTCTGCACACATTGAGTGGCTTGGATTTTTAAAATTTGATCGGGAAATGAAAGTCCCTCATTTTAACAAAATGAGGGATCCCTCACTTGAAAATCCCTCAGTATATAAGAGTGTTTGCAATAGCATAACCAAAATTAAAAAATCCCAAAAGTTATTAATATTAATGTTTGTCCAAAATGTAGCTCACAGTGATGTAGGAGTAACAAACTTAGCAACCCCTTAACCATTAATCAAATTTTCGCATTTAGATAACCAAAATTAGCAATCTTTTTTATTTAGATAGCCAAATTTAATAGGGACAACACACTCTCTTTTTTCTCTCTCTCCTCCCATCACTATCAATTACATATATTTCCAACTCTCTATCTCTCTCTCTACTAAAAATGTAATTTTGACTATGAACAATACCATTTTGGATCTCAACATTGTTGAGCTTAGCAATCTCTCTTCAATGAATATAGTATTTTGTCGATATTCATACTAATGTGGCAATTTTTAGTCATCTAATTTTGGTTATGCTGTTGGAGACACCCTAATAAAGTCTCAAGATTGTCAATATCGTATCAAACTAGACTATTATTGAGTTTACTTTGGCTACATTTTATCTAAGATACAGGTGGAAAATGAATATAGTCTCCCAGTGGTGGCTCCATAATTTTTTTTTAATTTTACTAGCTCTCTAACCCTATTTTTATCCTTAACAATCAAAAAATAAAAATAAAAAAATAATATTTTGTTGTCACGAGTTCTCATATTTAACGTTAAGAAGTATTAATTTGTGCACTATTTGACTCATACTTTTTTGCTTGAAATTGAGGCGAATAGGTTGTCATGGACTCTTTTAGTTATATTTCCTGTTATTTCATTCTATCGTTAAACTTATTTTTTTGTTGTAGTCATGAATCCAAATAAAAATTGGTCAAGTGAACATGGATTCGCTTAGAAAATCCATCAGTGTTACTTTTGAACAAAAATTGCAAATATATAGATGTAAAAAAAACTATATTTACATGCATGCTAATCACATAATTAAAGTTTATTGGCTACAAATACTAACTGAATTCGGTGTCCAACGAACAAGGTTTTTTACATGGTTAAATTACTTAAATGAGTTTCACATAATCAACGATTCTAAACATTGTTGCGCATGCACAAGCTATTGGCCCACAAAATCAAAACTGGAAGGGACTGGCTATTAGGAGCATTGGACTGGACCTTACCAAGGTTATCAATACCGTTCCGTACTGATTGGTACGTACCGTTTTAGACAAAATTCGGAAACTTGAACCACTAATTTTGTTTCGGTCTCAATACAGGTGCTTACCGGAGAATTCCGGCGATTTCGGAAAATACCAGACGAGATGGTGTAACCGAAAATTTCGACCAGTATTCTGCTATACTGGGCCAGTCGATCAGGTCGCAACGAGAGAGAGAGAGAGAGAGAGAGGATGATACCTTTTGCAGAGAACATCGGCAAAAGAAACCCAAGCCCTAGAAATTGCAGAGAACATGGGGAGGGGGATAGATACAAGGCGTGTATGTATAGATTTTAATTTGAATGGAAAAAGAGGAAAACGGAGGGAAGGGTTTGGGGCCTGGGGGTGGGTGTTTGTATATCAGAAATAGGGTTTCTTAATTACCCCTTACAGCAGCCGCAGTAGTAGAAATGGGAAAGAAGATTTATAAATGTGTGGAACCCTAAAGTAAAGTAATTTACTTAATTACCCCTTGCTCTTTCTTTTGAAATTGAGTAAAGTCACCATATGTATTATTCTGTTATAGAGTAAGTATTTTGTTATAGTTATGGCAGTGTTTTTAAATTTTTTTTGAAATAACTAGATGAGAATTATATAATGATTGTTTTAATTTTGGTGTCTAATTGGATGTCATGAGAAAAATAATGAATTTATAATCATATATATTGGTAATTGCGCTAAATCCGAACGGTAACCGGTATTTGACTGGTACCAATACGTACCGTCCTAGTAGAAAAACCGGTACCCTTGCCGGAAAAGGTATTCAGAACCTTGGACCTTACACCCCCTTTGGATGGGAAGAAAGGCGAGCATTTTCTCTCCAATTCTCATTAATTTTGATGAGATTAGGTGAGAAAGGAGAAAGGTCAATCAAAACATTTCTTATTTTGTACTTTTTTTTCTTCAATTTTCACTAGAATATTCAATACAAATGAGCAATTTCTTAACAGGGAAGGGTGACAGAGAACAATTTTTTCATTTCTTTTCTTGAAATCATCCCATCCATATGGGTTGTTAGTCCTCAAACGGTAACCCTGCTCGTGCTTTCTCTTTTGTTTCTTCCGCCGCTCCGCGCACCTTCCTTTCATACAAGCATGGAGTCAGGGAGGGGTCAGTAGAGGCGGTCGCCCCTGCAAGAAGAAAAAGAAACACTATTGTTATATGTAAAAAAAAATTTCCTATGAAAGTATATAGGCTCGCCTCTGTGTATATAGGCTTGCCACTGCGTGGTGAAATTCCTGACTCCGTCCTTGCTTTCATAGTCAAATGCTACTGAGAAAATCCTGCAAGCTTCTATATATAAAATGAGGTGTGTTCACCCTTTCGGTGAAATATAAGAAAGGATGGTATTCTTGTCTCGAAAGCATCTGGAATCCATATTGCTGATCTCCTTCGCCATCGCAGCAATTCTCTTGGCACTTCCACGCGAACACAAAGAAGAAGAAAACGGCGGAGGAGGGACAAAAACCACTACCCCTATTCCGACAGTCGCCTTCAACACCCTCCCTCCTCCTACCTTTCACGTCTTCGTACTCTCTGTCATCTTTGCCGTCACCTTCTCTTTCTCCGCCATCTTGATGCTCGACACCGACAACAACGGAACTAGAAATAATTGCAACTATTATTCGCAGCTTCATATTGTACTAGTGAGGTTCTTTGAAGGCGCCTCCCTAGCCTCCATCGCCTCTGCTCTGGCGATTCTTTGTCAGGCATTGTTTTTAACCGCCACTTCTTCTACTTGTTGGCCACCCAACACCGCCTCCTCGCTCCTACTCTACCTGCGGGGCTAAATGTATTTGATAATGCTTTGGACACAGATGTTGCGGCACATATCCAGAGACGAAAAAAGAAGTGGGTTAAACTCATCTTCAGCTACATTTTTTTTCGTGTTAATTAGGACTTCTACTCTATGTGCCATGTAATTGCTGCGATCTGTGTTTTTTTTTTGAACTGTTAAGTGTTATAGTTTAATAAGTTGATCATGGGTTAATCATCAATGAAACCTTTTGAGTTCTTCCATGTTTAACAGAGTTTTTCTTAAACAAGATAGCCAGGAGCTCAACAAGGCTTCGTTCCGTTGAAATTCTTATTTTTTACATATTTATTTCCCGCTTTATATGACAGGTTATTCTCTTATAATAAATCACCTTTAATTTTAAAAAAAATCTTTATTTTAGTTAATAGAACGGGGCCTAAATGCAGTGTTGTCTCTTCTCTAGGTAGTACTTATAAGGGGTAGACTCAGATAAGAAATCCTAAAATTATTCAGATTTTTTTTTTAAACCAAAAAACTTAGAAATATATGTAAAACTACTCGAAATATGTTGTGTAAAATATAATTTGTAGCTAAAGGGAGTTGAACCCAACCACCAACAGCTTATCTAGAAACAACATATAATTATACCTACCACACAAATACAAATCTTAAATAATGAATTACAAATACAAAACCACTACACTATTCATTTTTCCTAGTGGTTTAGTGCTTGTTTTGGGCGCCTCTTTTGCACTCTCTTTTTCTCCTTTTCAAAGTATGTTTTAAGTTCTCAAGTTCGAAGTTTTGTGCTACATGAAGAATGTTTAAACAAATTTTTTTTTTTTCTGAATGCATGTTCTCGTTATATTGAATTATGAAATTTTGTTTATCAAATCAGGGTGGCTATGTGGATGAAGACCAAGCACGACCTCAAGCTATATACGGTGGACGATTTTAAAGGCTCTACCTTGATGGGATTTGTAAGCTAAGATTATAGTTTTCTTATGAGGTGTTCCTCATCCAACATTCTACTGGATGAAGCTTTCGTTCCTTTTATAGTATGTTCCGTCTCTTTTATCTCTCATTGTTTTCTCCCTCGATGTACTCCTTCAAGTTTAATAAAATTTCGTTTGCCTAGCAAAAAAAAAAACTCTATGCTTGATAAGTAACATCTCTATATGAAATCTATAAATCTGCTACTGCATGGGACAGTAGTTAAGTTCCAAATAGTGCTAGTAAATTTGATCTAAACTTTAATTTCTCGGATGGGATACATTTTTTATCCTTTTATTTCCCTGACAAAATATTTAACATAATTACTAAACTTTGGACGTCACTGAATACGTAGCAAATTTGAGAATAGAAAAATCAATGCCGTCTATATGGCGATCAATTTATTTGAAATGATCTTATTAATTATCTAATGCCGACCTGTTAGCTAGAAAGTGGGCCAGATATTGGAAAACTATACTACATGCTAATTGGAGAAGGGGGGAAATAATTGCTGCTCCATTTTCTTATAAATGTATTTAAATTTTTTTTTTAGTGCTTAAATTACACACAACATAATTTCCAGAAATGCACTATTTTTTTTAAGTGCATTTATAAGAAAGTGAGCACAAAAACTGTTTTCCAACAAGAAACTTTCCCCTTTAATGCTTGGTTATTATTTACTACTGTACTAATTTGGGAAGAAGAAAGAAAATTCAAGAAAAAATACGAAAAATGCTATACTTGTATAGTTAAGTCCCGGAACTTGAGTGTGTGCCGGTGAGCGAAAGCGAAACTGTGAAACAAAAAATTAAAAGCAAAAATTATTGTTTTGTTAAGATCGCAAAACCATTATCCCTCCTCCCTGTGGATAGCAAACTACAAAATTTCATCTTTGTAAACATCTTTTATTCACTCGTTACCCCTAAAATCCATATATATGTCCATTTGAGGTGTGCATAAAATTTCCTCCTATATATACTCCTTCCCCACTATCCTAGAAATTTCCTCGAAGTTGTACAACCATTTCAGTGGTGTATATTCAAGTACAAAAATGCTAGAGGCACCGTAAATGCTTTGAAATTTCGTGGAAACAACATTTTAGTCAGTCTATGGTTTTGAATCTTTGCTAGGTTTGGATTAAAAAAGTCATGGGAATAAATTCCTCTTAAGTCGATAGTTGCACGTGAGTGGACCTTTTCTGTAAATTTAGCGAAAGTTTCTCTATGTAAAAGATATAGTAGTATTTTCTGTATTAATTTGTTCGTTCAATTCTAATTAAATTTGGCGAAAGTTTCTCAAAAAATTACTCCATCTTAATTGTACAATTTGAAATTATTTTTATATGTAATACAGATAATCTTTGATGAGAATACTTAAAATTAGAGGTGGCAATTTGCAACCAAACTCATGAATCCGCCCATATCCATTAACTTACAACCCAACCTAACCCGTCTATATTGTATAATTAGTTGATATGGGTTGTAATTTTTACACAAAAGAAAAAGTACTTTCTTGAATAGTTTTTAACTTTGTTGACACTAAAGCTCCGGTTTTTTATAATTTGTTGACACTAAAGCTCCAGTTTGTTCGTAAATATCATAAAATATTTTTCATGTAAAATATTTTTTCAGTAAACAAATTTCAAACTTTTATTTTTTGGTGTTTGGTTGGTACTTGAAAATATTTTCAGAAATTAATAAAATAGAGTACGGAGAGAGAGATAAGGAGCTTAAACGGTGGAGAGATATGAGATTATTGGAATTAAACGTGAGTCAGGATTTATAATCGAAAAAACTGAGTTGTGAGAATTGCAGTAGAAGGCAATGAGTTCATTTCAGAAAATAACTTACGGAAGATTTAAGGGTAAGTCATTTTCATGCAATTGATGTAAAATGTTTTCCTCATTTTTTACACAATCAAATACCAAAAAATAGATAAAATATTTTACCGGAAAATATTTTACATCCAAACAAACGGAGCCTAAATTGTTACAAGTCCAAAATTTGGACGGAATACGGAATTACTAGTGTTATTTTTATCTGAAAATTACATGTATATTCTCATAATGGATTACTCCGCATGACGGAGTGAGTAATGTTTTTATAAAAATGAAGACTGAAATTTAAAAGAGTTGATATATATAAGATGATTGGTCGTTTCGGATTAAAAAGTAACTAATTGACTAAGTATTTTTAGGAAAATTGGTAGCAACTGACTAAATATTTTTCTTTTGAATTTCAAGTATTACTAGTACAAATTTATATATTTGTTCAAACTTAAATTTACACATTGGTTGCCCTTCTTGAAATGAATGTATTCTAAGAGAAAATTTCTTTTATATCCCTTCAACTTTGACCAAAAATTCATTTTGGTCCTTCACCTTTCAATTTCGGAATAAAAATACTTCAACTTTTCAATTTTTTTCAATGTCATCCTTTAGGGATATATACATATATACACGAAAAATATGGTGCTTGGATCGAGTATCGTACCCTACACACATTGGATACCGTTGATTCCCACTTTAGCCCCCTGGGGTTTTTTTTTTTAGAATTTTTGGACGGCTTAGATCGGTTGTCCGGTGGCCAGAAATGGCTCGGTGTGCCCGTCGGTCCTTATAGCAGAACTCAAAAAAAACAGATTCCTTCTAAATGATGACATTAAAAAAAATTGAAAAGTCAAAGTATTTTTATGCCGAAATTAAAAGGTGAATGACCAAAATGAATTTTTGGTCAAAGTCAAAGGGATATAAAAGAAAATTTTCCTCTAATTAAGCCCTCGAAATCTCTCTTGCATAGTATTTTTTTTATAAACTGGGGGCATTTTAAGTCTTTGGACATCCTATCCCATCATATCCACTCCAAATTCTTATTCCCAAAAAATGATCCAAACACTGGATTATAAATCCTCTCTTCTTACATATTCACCCTCATTACATATCCACCCTCTTTCTAAATCCACTCAAAATCAAATCCTTTATCCAAATGGGCTGTAAGGATTTTCCGTCCTACTTTGACGGCAAGGGTAAACATTGAAATTGGGTTACAAACTATAAGGGTAAAATTGAAACAAAAAATTTTATAACGACCAAAAAAGTAGATAAGCAATGAAGAAAATGTTAGAACTAGTACTATGACATTTCCCTTCCATCTCCCATACAAGGGTATAAAACCCTACTAGGAGGCAGGGGAAGGGAGAAGAAAGATGTTTGTGACGGCTAGGTTTTAGAGAGGGAGAGAAAAAGGACCTCGAGAATTTTTGGGCAAAGGTTAGGACCATGTAACTTTAGTGATGGACGGAGGAAACCCAATCCATGAATCCAAATAGAATCTTAACAATCGACCACAAATTTGGTGTTCGTCGACCAATCTGATCGTTGCTTCACGCAATGAGCAAAAAACCCATTTCGTCTTCGCAATGACTTCGACTTAGCCCATTAAAGGGCCATGGTTTATATATGGAGCTATAATATCAACGAAAGGTGATCATGGCTCTCCCCATTTCATCTTCGCAATGACTTCGACTTCCGAGCCGAGCTTGAACGACCCACTAACGAATCAAGCTGTGAGTAGCTCGATTCGTTTGCAGTCCTAATCATGGCTCTCCTCAGCTCAAAGGCGGCCCTAATTAATTTGAATGAATGTCCGTATTAGTTGTTTTGATGGTTGTACCATCTGTTTTGTTACGAAATGTGGAGATCTAGGAAAAAAAGTTTCCACGAAAATGTCAGAGAGAGTTAAATTAATGATTGAGATAATTATCTGTTTCAGTACGTAGGTTGATTGATAGTATCATATGCTCCAAATTGTTTTTCCAGTGTGATAATCGACTTGGTTGTTTTGGACTTTGCTTCAATGTACATATCTTATTATTGTAAGTAGGCCGGTTTTCTAGACGAAGTGGTTTTGGAGATTAGTCCAGACAGGAATGACGACCGGTTGCCGGGCCAACCGGTGGAACTGGTTTGTGCGGTTTGGTTTTTAAAACATTGCCACTAACTTTCATGCAGGGAGTATCACAAACCACCATAAAGTGTGGGATTACTTCCGATCACATTGAAAAAGGGTGGGATTATTAGTTATTGATGGTTGTTTATCTTTATTTTATTACTCCTATATTTACATATACACATATATGTTTAGTTTATGCTGTACATATTATCTATATGTTTATAGTTTACGTAATATGGTTGTTCATGGTTGATGGTGGTTGTTTGCTTTATGGAATGTAATATGTGATAAATTGAGATCGGACCATGACTTATTGATTGGATTGAAACTGGACTATAGGACTTTTGGTCCGGATGCAGATTGCATTTTTTTGAACCGTAAATCGAGGTTTTGTCCTGCAATACTCCTTTTGCCAAGCAAAAAATATACTATTAATGTCGCCATATGAAGGTGTACGGTGCAAGAAACACAGAGCAAATCGTTTGTGTTGAACTAAGTTATTTTGTGAATACAAGAAACTCAGAGCATGCAAAGCTTTTTTTTTTTTTTGCTTGACAAAGGAAACGATTTTATTAGCTCGAAAGGGGTACATCGAGGAAAAGAAAAAACAAGAGTGAGTCAACACTTACTCACCACACTCACCACACGACAAGAGCATGCAAAGCTACCAATGTTTGTCAGTTCATTTGAGGGATACAACCAAACCGAGTCAAAGCTTGAATACTAATCCGGGAAAAATAGAGTATTTTTTGGTGAAAATATTATACATCAAAGTCCAAAGTTCTTCTTTAGTTCTAATATTGCAGCTGTCGTAACCAACCATTTCTTCAACTGAGTTTGCCCTATATATTAATGGTCCCCTGCGTAAGCAAACACGAGAAATTCAGACGGCGTATATCAAAATTAAGAAAATGATTATAATTAATTAGCATTAGGATGACACTAA